>CAUYLG010021615.1:0-82941 GCA_963573385.1 Cacajao melanocephalus | reverse complement strand
AGTGCAGTGGTGCAATCTCAGCTCAACACAACCTCCACCTCCTGGGTTCAAGTGAATCTCCTGCCTCAGCCTCCTGGGTAGCTGGGACCATAGGCGTGCACCACCTCACCCAGCTAATTTTATATTTTTAGTTACACAGTGACGTATGTGACTGAGGTCTACCTGCCCTCTCAACTGAGGCATGGCACCCTAGGGGTTAATGCTTCTCAGGCCTGCATCCCACCTCTTCTGTCACACACTGTCATATGCTATGTAGGATGAGGACACAGAGCTGACACACTTAGTCACTGCACCTTGTATGATGTAATACAACAGCTGAGAGAGTGGGACACATTCCTCAGCCCATTCTGCCAGTGTATCATAGCATACAGCAGCTGAGAACGGGGTGCATCCCTGACTCACATGCTCACATGATGTCACAATGTCACATATGGTATCATAAGTCATACAGTGGGCCAAGCATGGTGGCTCACGCCTGTAATCCTCACACTTTGGGAGTCCGAGGTGGGTAGATCACTTGAGCTCTGGAGTTCAACAGCAGCCTGGGCAACATGGTGAAAACCTGTCTCTATTAAGAATACAAAATTAGCCAGGTGTGGTGGTGTGTGTCTGCATTCCCAGCTACTCAGGAGGCTGAGGTGGGAGGATGGCGTGAGCCCAGGAAGCAGAGGCTGCAGTGAGCCAAGTTTGTGCTACTGCATTCCAGCCTGGGCAACAAAGCCAGACCCTGCCTCAAAAATAAAAAAAATGAGTCATCCAGTGACCTGTGACTCACATCTGCAGGCCATCCCCTGGCTGCCGTAGGATATTGTCAATCTTAAATAACAAGTTTCAGGAAATATGGTTAAATGTGTTTTTTTGAGCACAAACGTTGCTGACAGCCGTCAGGAACACAGACTCCAAAGAGTGGAATTCAGTGCTCCAAAGTGGAGAAGTTTGGGGGCTCGTTTCATAGATAAGGTTTGGGAAGCTTAGCAGGGTTTCCACATACTCCCCGCAAGGCTAGCACGCGGTTACAGTAATTGCATTCATCAACACAGTACTCTTTCTGAGAAAGGCATATGTAACATTCCACAGTGAAGATGTAAAAGGTGTGGGGTCTCTTACACCATCTAGTCTGAGTTAGGTACAGGGCAATAAAGGACACAGCTCATCTATGACCCAGATCAGCGACTAGAAGGGGAGGCCTGGTCTCTGGTTTCTCCTGGTCAGTTACAGAACGTGGACAATGAGGAAGAGACACTTCATGATCTAGGAAGCTGAAGCTGTCACTTCCACTACACGGCTCAGACCACGGTCACAGCTCTCTCAAGGCTCAAAGCGTCTGGGGGGTCCCAACAGCATTTACATTTTATCTACTTTCACAATAGCACGCTACGCAGCGGCATGATGTGTCTCAGGTCTGTGTCCCTGGTTTTGGCTATTTGCGATGCCACATGTGACACAGTGTCACCATGGAGTCCGGCTCCCTTGAGTGATTTGCCAGTCCTGACCACAGACAATAACAAAGACTTTACGTGGCAGGGCTGATGAGAGAAGCCCCCTCCCACACCAGGCGCGGTGCACGGCCAGTGCCTGGGCAGGCCCTGGCCGAGTGCAAAGGCCACACGCGTGGCCTGCCGGATGGTCTCTAAGCTTGTTGACTGAGTGGCCACGCGACAGTGGCTGCCTTTTAAAAGATCTTATGCAACGAGCTGAGCAGGGTCCCCGGGTGAGGTGTGAGCTGCCGAGAATACTTGAGCAAGCGAATCAGAATTGGAGTATCGGTGCCTCCTCTTGGTTCACTAGAGGTTTCTCTCTAGCGAGCAGAGATCGCTCATCAACCCCCGTGGTCCTGTGGTGGTTGATTTTATGTCGACCATCCTGGCTGGGCCACGGCGTGCCCGGATTGCACACTGTTCCACGTGTGTCCGTGAGGGCATTTCCAGGTACATTTAGCATGTGAGGCAGTGGGCAAGGCACACACCCTCCCCAATGTGACGGGCGTCACTCAATCTACTGAGGGCCTGAGTGGAACAAAGGCTGGGGAAGGAGAATTCACTTCCCTTTTCCCCACGTCACTGCTGGAGCTGGACATCTCATTTCCCCCGCCCTCAGACTGCCATTTCCACATCCACCGCCCTGGTTCTCAGGCCTGGGGAGGGAGGTGTAAAGGTGCCGGATGGACAGACACCAGTCAGAGCAGCACAGGCCTCAGGAGGGGTCTGGGGCCTCCAGGCCTCTGGTCATGAC
This sequence comes from Cacajao melanocephalus, assembly GCA_963573385.1. Classification (NCBI taxonomy): domain Eukaryota; kingdom Metazoa; phylum Chordata; class Mammalia; order Primates; family Pitheciidae; genus Cacajao; species Cacajao melanocephalus. The sequence goes on along the minus strand of CAUYLG010021615.1, from coordinate 80,709 downwards.
CGGGAAACAGCAAGGGAGACGGGGATCTTTATTTTTATTTCTTTATTATTTTTTTGAGACAGAGTTTTGCTCTTGTCGCCCAGGCTGGAGTGCAGTGGCACGATCTCTGCTCGATGCAAACTCTGCCTCCTGAATTCAAGCGATTCTCCTGCCTCAGCCTCCTGAGTGGCTGGGATAACAGGCGCACACTGCCATGCCCAGCTAATTTTTGTATTTTTAGCAGAGACGGTTTTTTTTTTTTTTTTTGAGACAGAATCTCACTCTGTCACCAGGCTGGAGTGCAGTAGAGATTGGGTTTCACCATGTTGGCCAGGATGGCGTCGATCTCTTGACCTCATGATCCACCTGCCTTGGCCTCCCAAAGTGCTGGGATTACAGGCGTGAGCCGCCACACCCAGCCGGGTTTCACCATGTGGGCCCGGCTGGTCTCAAACTCCTAACCTCAGGGGATCCACCCGCCTTGGCCTCCCAAGTGCTGGGATTATAGGCGTGAGCCGCCGCGCCCGGCCGAGATGGGGATCTTTACATGTGTGGTCCTTCCATGGCCTGGGAGGGAGAGAACCTCCCTGTGGGCAGATCATCGATCTCTTTGGGGGATACCCTGGTGTCACAGCCAGGCCCACAGGGTCCTCAAGCCTTGTCTGAATCTTCCATCGTGGTCTTTGTCTGCCTACACAGAAGGGCATTTCCCTTGGCCCAGGTCTAGTCTTCCATGCCAGGAGCTTGTTGCCAGGAACTGAAGAGTTTCCCAAAGGCTGACTCTGGGGCCAAGAGAAAACTGCATGTCCCCAATAGCCTGGAGGTGCTGAGGGAACACACTCATCCATCTCACCCCATGACTGCCATGGGGTCCATTTTGTCTCCCCTTCCAATTCATATGTTGAAGTCCTGACCTCCAGTTATCTCAGGAGGTGACTGTTTGGAGGCAGGTTCTTTACAGAGGGGATTAAGTTAAATGACCTCATGGTCAATGGGGTGAACCCTAATCTCACTCTCTAACTGGTGTCTTTATCAGAAGAAATGTGGAAACAGACTGTTAAGTTTAGCCTAAAACTACCTCCTTATGTATTTTAAATTCAGCCTAAAGGTTTTTCTGTACATCGTAAACTATAACCTAAATGGAATTGTAAACAGACTCTAGCCTACTTTTGTGCCAATCACTGAGTTTTGGCCAATTAAGTGTGGCCGACTGTTCAAACTGTGTTGAAATGAGGCAAACGCCGAGCCGTAGCCAATCCGGCTGTTTCTGCCCCTCACTTCCGTTTCCCGTGGATGACTTCCCTTTTTCTGTTCGTAAAGCTTCTTTCAACCACATGCCTGCGCTGGAGTCGCTGAGTCTACTCTGGCTCCGGAGGCTGCCAATTCGCAGATCGTTCCTTGGTCAATTAAAAGAAAAACGTCAGGCAAATTACATTTAAAAGAGTTGAACAAGACACACAGAGCTGTTTTTCCTCCCACACAACAGACACACAACCGGACACAGGAAAACTCACAGAGAAACACAGAAAGGCACATGTGACACTCAAAGACAGACCCACACAAAAACCATGCAGCAAAGCCTTTTGCCACACGTGCACACGCACACACACACACACACACACACAGGCGCCCATCCCTTTAAACCACAGGCTTTGTGTGCTTGCCCAGACACACCTGGGTCAGAGACCCGGGACCTGCAGCCCCCAACACACATCAGCCACCCCACACTAACCCAAGGCGTCACCAGCCAGCTGGGAGGACTTGGGAGGCCAAGTGGAGGTGGACAGTGGCCGCAGAGCAAAGGCCTTCGGTGGATACCACCCCACGTGAAGAGCCATGGGGCCCACTGTGTCCACACACACACACAGGGGACCCACATGTCTGTGCACCAGCGCCCCTATTCCTACACACTCATCCCTGGGGCTCTAGGGCATGAGACCCCTCCTTCCAGACCAGGGCCTCCCTGAAGACCCCAGAGATGGCCCAGGAGTCCCCACGCCTGAGTGACCCATTGCTCATGTCCATGAAAAATCAAAGGAACTTTGTGTCTGAGGAATGTGAGCTCCCTTTAATTATCAGGCCCAGAGAGGCACTGGAATGAGCCAGCAGTCACATCTCACTCCCACTTGAGCTAAAGACCTCGTGAAGCCACTTGCTCTGCAGGCTCCACGCTGACGCCGGTCGACAAAAAGCCACATGCTGGACCCCGTAACTCTCACCCTGTCCTTCAACAGTGTCTGCCCCTCACTAAGGTTCTCTCTGGAAACCAGTCAGAATTCCTGCTGACTTCACGTCAGCCCTCCCTGTCCCCTTCAGTCTTGAAACACTTCCCGGTAATAAGGCTGAATGGAGCTCTCCCTGGGCACCTTGGTGTCCTGGGCAGCTCTCTCAGCCTTGGCCCAGACAAACCCTCTCTATGGATTGTGGTTCTGTTTCTTTCTTTAGGTTGTATCCACATTAGGGGAGCAGTGTTGCTGGGCCGGGGGGCGCCGGGGAAGCTGGTTCAGGTCAGACGTTTCACCGAGGGTGGGAGCAGGGGCCTTCCCACATCAGCAGCCGGAGACGGTGGGAGAAGGGGCCTTCCTACATCAGCAGCCAGACAAGGTAGAGAAGCAGGTGTCGAAACCCAGGCCTGGCCCACTCCTGCCGTGGCTCACAACCCCCACCTCACCTGGCAGACCCAGGAGGAGCTGGCGACAAGGTTGCCCAGCTGGCCGCAGCATATATCATCATTATCACGTGGGGCTGCCCTGTTTAGGCCCCAGTCCTCACACACATGCCTTGCACGGACTGGGGGACTGAGGTCAGGGACAGTGGTGAAAATCTTCAGGCAGCCATCTTCACCCAGCTGCTTATCCCACCCACAACCTCTGGGGGAGGGGACAGTGACCAGGCCCAGCCCCAGCTGGCTCTTGGCCACTCGCTGCTGGCTCAGCTCCCACAAGCTCAAGTCCCACCTCCAGCTCCTGCCACTCTGAGGGGCCTGGAGGGCAGGATGCCCGGCGCATGACCAGCTCTGGGTTGTGGCCCACCCTCTATGGCAGTGGCCTGACCACTTGTCACTTTATTCACTTCCGGTTTCTGGCTGGAAGGGATCACAGAGACAAAGGGTGCAGGGGAGGCAATCCTGCCAGGGACTGAGGAAACAGATCCTGGGGAAAACCAGAGATCACGGGGGCACTTCAGGGGGACCCCAGTTAGCTCAACGCCCCCTCCTCCCCATAGCCAATCACTAACCAACGTTCTCTCTGGAAACCACTCATAATTTCTGACCCAGCAGCCTCTGTAATGCGCACCCCCTGCCCTCCTCTCCCGCGCTGGCTGGCTTCCGCAGCCTGGCCCCACGGGTCCTCACACCCATCCACCTGACCCGGCTCTGGCAGGGCCTTTGCTGGAGCCGTTCCTCCACTGGAACCCCTCCTGTTAAAGCCTGTTCGTTGCCGGTTCAGCCCCAGACACCAGAACCCCCACCAGCCCGGGCCCAGCAGCTGTTCCGAGTAGCCGGGAGAGCGCAGTCTGGGTTCAGGGTTCGGGCTGGAGGCCAGGCAGCCCAGGGCGACCACGGCAGGCCCAGATGGGGACTCCGGCTCCGACTGTCCTGGCCCGGAGGCTCTAGGGTGGTCCTGTCAGTCTCATGCCGGGGGCGCCACTGCTCGCCCCGATGGTGCCTTAGGCCCAGGTCCTGTGGGCTCTGGCCCGAGACCCCTCCCTCTAGGGGGAGGCCGGTGACCCGGACGTCGCCGACGCACCAGCGCGGAGCCCGGACCTCAGCCCGCACGGACTCAGCGAGGGCCCGTGGGATTCTCTTAAGTCCTGCAATATCCAGGTGAGCCTGCAGGGAACACGCAGGTGCAAGCCCTGGCAGAGCGAAACCCTCCTTAAAGCCTCCGCGCAGGGGCTGGGCACGCCTCCGTCTGAATGACGCAGGGGGCGGGGCGCGCGGCGGGGAGGGGAGGCGGGGCTGGCGGGCGAGCACGCTGTGCTCGGAACTGTCGTAAAAGGGGCGGGGGCGCGCTGCACCTGTGACTGTCGTAAAAGGGGCGGGGCGTGCCGCGGTCGGGATGTAGCTAGGGGCGTGCGTCGCCGAAGCAGGCGGCTAGCGGGCGCCCGGGTCATGGACCGCTACGCGGGCGCCTTGGAGGAGGTGGCGGACGGTACCCGGCAGCAAGAGCGACACTACCAGCTGCTGTCGGCGCTGCAGAGCCTGGTGAAGGAGTTGCCCAGGTACGCGGGCGGGGCGGGCGGCGGCCTGCCAACCCGGCCTGGGTCCCGCAGGCGCTCACCGCGCACCCCCTGCCCGCAGCTCCTTCCAGCAGCGCCTGTCCTACACCACGCTCAGCGACCTGGCCCTGGCGCTTCTCGACGGCACCGTGTTCGAAATCGTGCAGGGGCTACTGGAGATCCAGCACCTCACCGAAAAGAGCCTGTACAACCAGCGCCTGCGCCTACAGAACGAGCACCGAGGTGGGCGGGGGCGGCGGGACGAGGCGCCTCCTCCTCCGGGTCGGCGGGTCCCGGCAGCTCTTGGTATCTGTGCAGATCGGCTCCTTCCCTGGGAGTGTTCGGAAGAGGTCCCTTAGATGGACAGAATCAAGGGCGCGGAGACCGAGAGCCTTTTTGGTGACCAATGGGTCCAAACAGTTTTGTTTTCAGTTGCGCAGCCCCCCTTCTTAGCAGAAACTGCCTCCTCGGGCTGTCCTGTGCCCCACCCGCTTCCAAGCAGGATGGCCCTAGGCCTCGGCGCTTGGTTGGCCTGGCGCTGACTGCGTTGCCCCTCAGTAGGTGAAGGTCTGTTCACAGCTGTGCAGCGCTCTTCGGGGTCCGTTCCCTCTCACGCCTCGTAGGGCCTCATACCAGTGGCACATCAAATTCCTACGCACTGTCCCCTGTGACACCCTCCCAGACCCGAAGAGTTTCCCACTTGAGCCGCATGCTTGGGCTTAGGAGCCCTTTCCTGCAAATGACACAGGGCGGCTCCCCCTGCACCATCAGATTTCCACCTTTGCTGTTTTATTTTTCCCAAACTTCTTACGTTCAAACATTTAGAAAAGCTGAAAAGATAGTGTAGTGCATACCCTTGTGCTCTCCACCAGAAGTTCAATAGTTAACGTTTTGCCATAGTTCTTGATATCCTTAAATACACGTGACAGCGTAGCAGTTCACCAAGAGTCTTCAGCATTCTTGGAGACCAGGATTTTCAACCCAGGAATGTTGACATTGATGGCTGGGTAAGTCTTTATGGTGAGATGCTGTCTTGTGCATTGCAGGATGGCAGGGGTACCCTCCCTAGTCCTGAAGACCAAGGATGCCTCCAGACAACCTAGGGGGCTAACCTTGGCCTTAGATTGGGAGCACGTTCTCTAAAACAAGAGCAGTCTCCTACACACCCGCAGAGGGTAGCCCTCTGAGAAATTAACCGTTCTGGGTGTCTGCAGATGTGTGCACGGCCACATCGTGGTACCTAACTTGGTGCAGAACGTTGCTTTATAAGTAAGGATCCAGTCCAAGTTCACGTGCTGCAGTTGGTTGCTTGGGTCTCTGCTTCTGGAACAGTACCCACATTTATTGTGGCATTGACTTTCTTTCTGTAGAGTCCAGTGCATTTTACTTCTAGAATGCCCTGCTCTGGATCTATCAGATTGCTTCCTCGTGCATTTAACCTGCTTCTCCACTCTCTGGGTTTCCTGTAAACTGGACTGCTGGTAAAAGCCTGATTAAAGGCGGGTTTAATGTGGCAAAAATTCCTCCTGGCGGTGTCCTTCCCCAGAGGGCAGCCATGTCCATCTGCTCCAGGATGAGTGTGTTTCTATCAAGAATGGATGTTGGATTTTGGCAGACCCATTTTTGGCAGCTCTTGAGATGATCATGTGGTGAATGATTTTCTGTTACATGAATTACAGTCACTTGAAATCCATCCTGCTTGGTCATGCTGTAGTATCCTTTTTATGTACGCAGATTTGATTTGCTAAAATCTTGTTAAGAATTTTTTTGTCTATCTTCATGACAAACTTTGGTCTGTAGTTTTCATGGAATACCGTCTGGTTCGGGTGTAAGGGTTTTGCCAGTCTCATGTGAGGAGTTTGGAAGTGTGCTCTCCTCTTGAGTTTTCCAGAAGAATTTGTGCAGAATTGGTATTACTTCTTCCCCTAAATGTCTGGGTGACTGTCTTTTTAAACTTTTTCATTGAGCTATAAAATGCATACAGTGTACTAATCTGAAGTGCATGGCCCATTGTTCATTAGTGCTCAGACTGTGCCATGTGTGGCCAGTGGGGGCGCTCCAGGCTCCCTTAGGTGCTTCCCCATCATTCCTTGAGCACTTCCCTGCTTTCTGGTGCAGGAACGTGTTCGGCTCATCTTTTCTTGTTTTCTCTCTGTCTCAGTCCTAGAATCGGTCATTTTTCCACAGAGCTCTGGTTCCTTCCCGCAGGATGAGGAGTTTCGGTAACTTTGTGCTTCAGAAGCCTTGGGCCAGGCCCTGGTTCCACCGGCAGCAGGCATGTCTGCCTTGACTTTGCTTCTCCCGCTGATTCAGCAGGGCTGACTGGCTGCTCCTCCTTTGTGTTCCCTGGTCATGTCTAAGGTCATGTCTAAGCCCAGGCAGCCAGCGTGGCTCTCTTCTTGCCTTTTGGTTGCCTACCTAGTGGAATCTGGCAGTGGACCTGGCACTTGTAGCAATCAGTAGAGTGAAGGAGATGACATTTCACTGCTTCCCTGTGTTACGGAGATGTCTCGGGGGGGGGGGTCTTGGTTGGAAACATATTTCACGTGATAAATGCCATCGTCGAGGTGTGTATAGAATGCCAAGAAACAGGAGATCGGGGAAGGCTGTAGGCACAGCGGGAGCCAGGCTACCTGCCGGGTAGCCTCAGGGGCCTCCTGAGAAGAGCTGCGGCAAGCATCAGGGCTCTTCCCAGGAACAGCGTTAGGTTTCGCGTGTTCTTGTGGACAGGGACCCTCCTTCCTGGGGAGCTGTAGCTGTTTGGCACTTACTGGTCACTGGTGCTAGCTGCGGGGTGCTGCGCGTTCCCTTTCGCCATGGTGGTTTCATTGTGTCCCGTGATCGCTTCCTCTGTACATTCCCTTCAGACTAGACAGTTTGCGCTCATCTGTGTTTCTGCACAGTTCAGCAGGGACCGTGGAGCTTTGCTTGGTGGCCGAAGGTGAGCCCCTCAGAGCCACACAGACTCCTCGGCCCAGAGCCTCCCGGGTCTGTGCCCACCCTTCTCCCTCAGGCGCTGTTGGGGGCTGGGAGCTGCAAATGGGGGAGGGAGCTGCCCACCCTGAAGGGCAGCACTGAGGGTGGAGGGGCCGACCGCACCTCTGGTATGCAGAGGCCCCACACTCAGGCCCAGTCCAGATGCTCTTCACCAGTTCTTCAGTGTCCTGTCTCTTTACCTCTCGGATCCTTGCCCATGCCTTTGCCTGAGGTGGTCTCCGGCACTTGAGTACGTGTCCCATGGATGATGGGGCAGAGCACACACAGCACTGCTGGCCTGTGGCCATGGGAGGCCTGAAGCCCTCAGACTGCAGCCTCCCTCCCTCCTGCCTCCTCCAGCTGCCCTGGTCTGGGGCTGCAGCTCTTGCCCCACCCAGCCTTCCCCACCCCACCCTCTTTGAGTGCCCTGCACCTTCTGGAGTTCCCTGGAGACTTGCTGCTGGAGGAGGGCCCGGCTCTGGGTGACAGTGGGCCCAGGAGGATGGAGGAGCTTGGTGTCCTCCGCAGTGCAGACACCCCTTTGGCTTGACTGCTCCTACAGGGGCAGGGCAGGTGCCCATGGGTCAGGGCTGCTGCCGAGTCCCACCGCCTGCTGACAGGCTCTCCTCCTTCCAGTGCTCAGGCAGGCGCTGCGGCAGAAGCACCAGGAAGCCCAGCAGGCCTGCCGGCCCCACAACCTGCCTGTGCTCCAGGCGGCTCAGCAGCGAGAACTAGAGGTACTGGGGGCACAGGCAGGGTGGCCAGCCCGGCTCTCCTGTGGGTACCACCTGGCTCTGCTGACGGGGCTGAGCTAAGGGGTGCAGGGGGCTCAGGTGTGGGTGGCTATCCTGGGCCTGAATGGGCCACTGGAGGGCGAGTCCCACCAGGCGGCTCCTCCCTGTGGGTGCCAGGTGTGCTGGGGCTGGGTGGAGGGTGAAGGCCTACCAGTGCTCCCCTGAGTAGCAGCTCCTTGTGGGTTGGGGCCTCCGCGGAGCAGGTGGCCTCGGGGGTACAAGGGCAATGGTGGGGTGATGGAGCCATCCAGGAAGGGGCCCATCCTTCTCTCAGGGAGCACAGGGACAGCCGGAGAGTGTCATTTAGCCAACAAGCCATGGGGCAGGGGGTGCCTGCAGAGACACGTGTGCATTCCCAAGGCAGCCCCAAGTCGGGGCATTCGTGGAAGCCCCTTGCGGCCCCACTTCAGGGTTTGGCTGGCTGAGGAGAGGCCTGGGTGTGGTGAGGATGCATCGGTGATGTCAGAGCTGGTGCTACTGGGGACGGCAGCAGGCACTTGTGTTTGAGCCGCCCTCACCCTCCCCCACCCACGGCAGGCAGTGGAGCACCGGATCCGTGAGGAGCAGCGGGCAATGGACCGGAAGATCGTCCTGGAGCTGGACCGGAAAGTGGCTGACCAGCAGAGCACACTGGAGAAGGCGGGGGTGGCTGGCTTCTATGTGACCACCAACCCGCAGGTCAGTGCCTGCTCTGCCCTAGCCTGAGTGCCCCTGAGCCCTGAAGACCCCATCCCATCTGCGGTTTCACCGCTGGTCCCTGGGAATCCAGGCTCAGGGTATGGGGTGAAGTGGAAGGACTGGGGCTCTGGAAAGGGTTTCTGTGCCGTTCTCAGCACAGAGGCCGGGCCCACTCCCTACAGGAGGGTCAGCCAGCCAGCCACGGGGCACTGGCCACCCTCCCCAGGCCTGCAGGGCCTTCTGCTCTCCTCCCACGTGCCATTCTGAGTGGCCCTGCTGGGGGCAGAGGCTTAGATTCCACCCCTTCCTGGCAGGCCATGACCCAGCTTCACAGGATGGTTGTCCCATGGGCTCCCTGCCTGGCACCTCTAGGCTGGGATGAAAGGGGCCTGGGTCACTCTGATGCTCATGGGGCCTCTGTATCCCAGGAGCTGATGCTGCAGATGAACCTGCTGGAACTCATCCGGAAGCTGCAGCAGAGGGGCTGCCAGGCAGGGAAGGCAAGCCTGGGACTGGGAGGTCGCTGGCAGCCACCTGCTGCCCAGTGTGACCAGGAAGGTAGCCCTGTCCCACCGTAACCACAGGCAGCAGAAGGCTGGGCAGAGTTCATCTTCTTGACCTTTGGCCACTGCCTTCCCAGCTGCCTGCAGGGGTCCCCCTGCTGAGGAGAGGCCAGGTGGATCCTGGCTGCCTTTCCCCCACCTTCATCTGGGACTTTCTGCCAAATGCTAGGATGTCATAAAGGGGAGGCGGGTCCAGCCTGCCGCTGTGTGCCTCAGGGCCAGGCAGAGTGGGCCTGGGGGGTTCTCACACCTTTTCACTCCGCGGGGCATATCCCGACACGCACCGCGGCCCACCCAAGTGCTTGTTCTGGTCTCAGCACCCCCCCCCCCGTTGGCAGCTGCAGCCCCCATGCAGAAGAGGCTCTGAGGCCCAAGCTCTGTGTGACCCAGAGAAATAAAGATGCCTCAGTGTGGCCCGCATGTGGCTTGTGTGACAGCTCTGGGTTCTGCCATACCAGGGCCCTGGTAGGGCCCCACCTCTGCTACAGCAGAGGCCTGCCTGGGGGTCCCTTCCTGGGCTGTGTGCCCAGCCCACCACCCCTTCCCCTGCATGGAGACTGGGAGCCTCCAGGCCTTTCCTGCGCCAGCCCTGGTCCCAGGATGCTGTGACTGCCATCTGCATGAGGCCCCTATCCAAGCCCCAGGGCCTGAGGACCACATCCAGCCTGCTTTGTGGGCCTGGGGGCTGGAGAGTGTGGGAGAAGGCAGGGGCGTGAGTACTTGCCGCAGCCTGGTCAGTGTCCTGTGGGAACCACTAGGAGCCTGATGAAGGTCATGGTTGGGGGAGGGGTGCGGTGTGGGGGACTCAGGATGCCAGGGAATGATCTGAGGAGGAGCCCCAGGGGCGGGGTGTCAGGCCCATCTGGGGAGCGTGGCCTCTGCATCTGCATGAGTCCCTTCCATGCTGCCCTGAGCCCAGGAGCCCTGCTGGGTCCTGAGTTGTGGAGTCAGGGTTGGGGGTGTCCAGCACCCTGGGTGGCCAGGTCTGCACAGGGCCTAGCCTCCAGGAACAGATGACGCTGGAGGCCAGAGTCTGGGCTGAGATTTCTGGGACCCTGTCTGAGCCCCTCCCGCGTGCTGTCTGGAGCTGACCCTGTGTCGGGCAAGGCCTCTCAGCTGCAGGAACAGTGGTTTATTGACCAGGCAGGCCTCCCCAGCCCGGCCACTGCTCCCCGAGGGGCTCGAGCTCTATGGGCTGGCCCTGGCAGAAGGCAGACAATCCTCTAGGTCCAAGGACACGCAGGTCACGGAGGTAGGGGCTTGGGCCCACACATCCAAGGAGAGTTCCTGACAGTTCCCAGCGGCTTCCCCAGGCAGGTATCAGGTTCGGCCCACACCCTGGGCGGGGCTGGGAGGCACCTGGCCCACATCCAGCAGCTCTGAAGTGTGGGGTGAAAAAAAGGTGAATCTGTGTGAGAATGGGGTTGGCTGCAGCTGTGGTGGTGGCCTGGAGGGGCAAGGGTCCCTGGAGGCCACAGCTGCGGTCCCTGGAGGCCGAGGGTGGGCTCGCGGGTGCTAGGCAGGGCGATGGAAGAAGCTGCCAGTTCGGAGCCGCCGCAAGAGCTCCAGCCACAGCAGCTGCCGCTCCCGACGGGCACCCTTCATGAGGCTGCTGTTCTCCAGGGCGCGGCGGGACAGGTAGGGAAGCACGTCCATCACCGGGCCGTAGGGCACATACTTGTATGCGGGGTAGCCGGCCTGGCCTGCATGGGGGAGAGATGCGCCATGAGGCCCAGGCCCAGCACCCCACCCCACCACACCAGGGAGGGCCCCACTCACCCAGCGGGAAACTGATCTGGTCGCACATGCCTAGCAGCTGGCCAAAATACACCTGGTGGCCAGCGGGATGCAGGCACAGCTCCTCCATCCTGTGCAGGTGAAGCCAGGAGCTGAGGGCCAGTTCCAGGACGCTGCCCCTGGTGCAGGGGTACAGGGCCCCTGTCCCAGCTCTGAGTCTGTCCTGCCACCCCAGGTCCCCCGTCTATACTCTCCAGACTTCCTCCCCTGTGAGGTGGGGCTGGGCTATGGACTGCCTGGCCCTGCCCCAGTGAGACCTCTTCCCAGCTGCACTCTGCTGGGCTGCCCTACTCTTCTCCCTGGGGAGGCTCGGCCCGTAGCCAGCAAAGCCCCTTCTTGCCATCCCCACCGCCGCCTCTCCTCCACCTCCCTGACCTACCCAGCAGCCTGCCCCACAGGGCAGGGAAGCTCCTCGGCTCTCCCGCCATCCCTCCCTGAAGTCCTTCCGGGGTTCTTTCTTGCAGGGTGACTGGGCTCCGGCCCCTGCCCTCGCTCTCCTCTGCCCCATCCCCACAGCTGCTCTGTCCCACACGACTGCCACCAGCCCCCGAGTCCTTGGAAGGAGGCTGCTCTGAATCGAGATGTGTTGCAAGTGTCAAATAGTCACAGAGTTTAGGAAACTTTGTAGTAAAATAATGCAGAAATGCCACATCACTCTTCTAAAAGCAACTTGAATACAATTTGAAGTCATATTTTGGGTTAATTCGAATGTATTACTGAAATTCACTTTATCTTTTAATGCAGCTACCAAAAAATTTTAAATTACAGATGTGACTGCTCAGACAGGGAGTGGGGGCCCTCAACTCTGTCCTGACACAACCCGTTATAGGGTTGTACAAAAATTCTCAGGGTTTGAAATATCCATGCAGCGACAGTTATCAAGTTTCATCTCCAGCTTCCTATATCCAGGTATCCCGACTTAGCTGGTTTGCACAGCACGGGGGCCCCCACGCTGGGACGAGTTCCGCCTGCTCCTCACACATCACTCAGGTGACTGACGGGGCCTGTGCTGTGCTTCCCACACCTTCCCCCAGCCCACCCCAGCTCAAGCTCCCAGAGTGCCCATCAGCCATAGGCCCTTTCCCTCCATCCCTGGGCTGGGTTCCGGTGTTGGGACAAGGCCTCATGAGGCACTCTGGCCAACAGGGAGGTAGTAAAAGTGACACAAGCAGAGGCTTGTCCTATCCAGGCCTTCTGGAAGCCTGAGCCCACCACGGGGAAGCCTGGGCTGGCCTGTGGGACACTGGACCCAGGACGAAGTCTCCTTTACTGCCCTGGCCGTGAATGAGGTCATTAGGCCCCACTGGCCCCAGCTGGCCCCAGGTGCAGGAGGGACGCGGGCACGGCTAGCAGCAGAAGCACCAGCTGATCCAGCCTGCCCCTGGCCCACGGAACACGCCGCTGTTCCAGCCTCTAAGTAAGTTTGGGGCTGGTTTGTTCCTCGGCCAAAGCCGACTGGGGTTGTTTGTTTGAGGGTGGGTGGTGTGGTGGTCTGGGCCCGGCATGGGACAGAACTGCCACCATAGTCTAGAACCACTTCCCCAGGGAAGGTAACCCCAGCCACCCACGGCAGGGGCACAGAGGTGAAGCCTGCAGGGGTCCACCCTCTCAGGCGTGGTATTGGTGTCCAGTGGGGGAGCCACTGCCACAGCAAAATAGTAAGGACAGACAGGCCCCGGGTGGGGTCAGGGGGGAGGAAGCTGTGAAGCTGGAGAGAGAGGAAGCCCTGCTGAGGCAGGCTGTCGTTTTAGAGTTGGATGGTGATGTGCCTAGTCAGACTGTGAGTCCGCCACCATGGAGAGTCCAACCGGAGGCTGGGAGTCCTGTGGTAAGCTAAGAGGACCCACCACTGGCTCCCGAGTGCCGGGCACTGCGGGCCACCAGGCCTGTGCGTGTGGAAAAAGTGAGTCTGTCCCATCACTGACACATCTATCACAATTAGCGGAGGATCGGGGCACAAAAGAGGGTGTGCTGCTGTTTCAGGCCATGAAAAAGCAGCAGCATCATGAACAGAGGCCGAGTGTGGACATCACTGAATGATTTCCGAGCCATGAGTCAGCTCCTGAGAAGCGCCAGGATGTGTCCTGTTGGCTCCAGCCCTGGCCCTGTGGCTTCACAGCTCCTTGGGGAGTCCCCTCGTGCCTCAAGCCCTGGATCTAGGGCACCCTGCCCTGCTGTGGAGTGGAGCCCCTGCTCAGTTCCTAGGAAGGCGAGAGCCAGCGAGGCTGCTGCCCAGGCCCCCAAGGGTTCTGGGGGTCCCATCCCTGGAAAGACAAAATCTAGGAGGGGAGGGGGACCTAGGACCCCATTGTGGGCATAGCTTGGGCTAACGCATGAGGTAAGACCAGAGTGACAGTACTGGAGTAACCAAAAACGGACTTCACCTAACTTCTGTATTTGACTTGTTAGAATTCTACCAAAGTTGTGCTCCATGGGACGAACATTTAAAGAGAAAACAAACCGTTACATTTCAGATGTACTTAAAATGTTAAGGGAACGGCCAGGCACGGTGGCTCACACCTGTAATCCCAGCACTTTGGGAGGCCGAGGCGGGTGGATCACTTGAGGTCAGGAGATTGACACCAGCCTGACCAACATGGTGAAACCCCATCTCTACAAAAAATACAAAAAGTAGCTAGGTGTGGTGGCAGGCACCTGTAATCCCAGCTACTAGGGAGGCTGAGCCAGGAGAATCACTTGAACCTGAGAGGCGGAGGTTGCAGTGAGCCAAGATCTCGCCACTGCACTCCAGTCTGGCGACAGACCAACACTCTGTCTCAAAAAAAAAGAAAAGGGAAGAAAGAAAAAAAATGTGAAGGGAACTGCTTATAAATGAGGCAGCGCTGTGGAGGTCTCCTGAGGGACTAGAGTCCAACACTGCATTTGTACCTTTCCGGAGCCATGCGAATCCCCTAATGAAATTTCATTTTTTAATTTGGAAGTTTAATAAGTCCGTTTCTAAAAGGCTGGGTACAGTGGCTCACACCTGTAATCCCAGCACTTTGGGAGGCTAAGAAGGGAGGATCACTTGAGGCCAGGAGTTTGAGACCAGCCTGGCCAACATGGTGAAACCCTGTCTCTGCTAAAAATACAAAAAATTGGCCAGGCGTGATGGCACACACCTGTAATCCCAGCTACTTGGGAGGCTGAGACATGACGAATTGCTTGATCTTGGGAAGCGGAGATTTTAGTGAGCTGAGACCACGCCACTGCACTCCAGCCTATGTGACAGCAACATTCTGTCTCAGAAACTAATAATAATAAAATGTTACTTTTAAAAACCAAAGTAACTGCAAAGAGCCTTGTGCTCTCACGGTGCAGTGTCCAGACCTGCAGCAGGCCCGGGCCTGCGGGCCACTGAAGCTGCCCTATAGCTCATTTCACCAACCTACCCCACCAATGCCCAACTGCACCCAGCAGGTTGCTCTGCCCGCCCTGAGCTCTGCGCTGCTGCCAATTCTCCCCAACCACAGGAGCCAACAGCTCGGGGTGGGGTGACAGTGCAGGGTGGGGCACACCTACCTGTGCAGTGTGAAGCGCACTGAGTCCTCATTGTGGGTGGCCACCATCACCTCGGCCTTGGCGTTGTGCTTCAGCTCCTCCAACACGTAGTCCAGGCACCTGTGGAGAGTGCCATGTGAGCCCAGTTCCAGGCCTGTGGTCGCCTGTGCCTCGTTACCAGCTGCACAGGGAGGAGGCCAAGGCCAGGCCCAGGGCCATCCAGTGAGCCAGCTCTTCCCAAGGGTGCCCACAGCATCAGGAGGAATGGGAGCAGCATCTGCCCTTCCCAGCACCTCATGAAAAAGAAAGACCAGCAACCAAGAACAAGTGAACGATGTCTGGCGCAGACAATTTGCTCAGAACGAGGTGGGGTGCAGCATCCCTGCATCAAATGTGCCGTGACTGGACCAGCCCAAATAGGCCCATGAGTCTCAAGACAGACACAGCTTTGCTTCTGGGGAGGGGTCCTACCGTGCACCCCTGGCCCTGCAAGGAAATGAAAAGGAAGCAGGTCCGTAGGCCACAGTGGGGGTGGGCACCAGGACGCCCAAGCAGTACAGCTGTCCTGCAGAGAGGACACTCAGCGGGCTTGACCATGCGCACATTCTCCCTGACCCAGCAATTCCATTTCCAGGAACCTAGGACAGCTGCATCCTCCGACACAGAACCCGACAGCCCGTGTGTACTACAGAGGGTGACAGTATGTCCAGCGAGTCCCTGTGACAACCACCGGACTGAAAACCAGTAAGATCAAAGACGCTGGACACACAGCCCTGGGCACCCCATGCTGGCTGTTAATGGTGCCGCTCTGCAAGCCCACACAAAGGGACCCAGATGGAATGCGGAATGAAAAACGCATTGGGCAGAGGACACACTGCACAACGCAAACAACAATGCTGCAGATGCGTGCACTGTGGCACAACATGCCAGCCAGGAAACGCTTGGGGTCTCTTTGCATGTGCAACATGCACACACACCTCGAAGGAAAAGCCCATGGTCGGTCGGCCCGTGCTGCATGAAAAGATCACCAAGAGAACTAGAGCGTAGAAGGAGATGCAGAGCAGCTGATGGGCGATCCCACTGTGGGAACTGAAAAGCAAACAGGTTGAGCCTGCGGGGCCGGGGAGGCCGGGCGCTCGTGCATATCTCTGGATCTAAGTGTCTGCAGGAGCCGGCTCAGAACCGTGGCCAATTTTGCTGTGTTCAATAGGCATTTTTATATTTATAAAATGACCTTAATGTTTTTGAAAAAGCAATACATAACATAAAAGCAGAGGAAATATCAGTTCTCACCTCAGGACACATGCGGCTGCCACTCCTGCTGGGGGCTTCTGGCTCCAGCAGGGTGGGACATCGCCAGCCCCAGCAGCTTCTCCAAGCCCCTCCCTCAGTCCCAGTTTCTTGGCACCCCGCCCTGGGAAGACGGAGGTGCGGGAGGGCTGCGCACCTGTGGTACATGGCGTTGGTGGCCTCGTACGTGGGGTTGATGGGGTCCTCATAGCCGACCTCTGCCGCACGGGCTCGCTCCTGGGCCATGTATGCGCCCCGCACCAGCTTGGACCCAAAACACCAGCCCTCACGGCGAGCCAGCTCCACGTCCAGGGTCACATTGTCATAGGCATCCTGTGGGGCCAGGGCCAAAAGTCGAAGGGAGCCTGGGCAAGCCCAAGTGACAGCAGGGTGGGGCCTTCCTGGGCCCATGTGCCCCGAGGTGCAGTCACCAGAGCTGCGCAGCAGCTGCCTGGGGAGGTGCAGCTCAGGGCACCTGGGGCAGGTGTGGTTGAGGATGGGCCCCCAACCTGTGTCCCCAAGGAGAAATGGCAGTGGGGACGTCTGCAGCGTCCTGTGTGGCCGGTGGACAGCCCTGTGGGGGCAGCCCAGGCACCAGCAGCCATCACGTGCTCTAGACTCCCAGGCCGACCGTGGGAGGGGTGTGTACTGCGGGCTCCTGCCTGGACCCCTCCCCATGCCACCCTGTGTCCTCCAGGCACCCGGCTCACCCCCGAGAGCACTGGACCTGCTAGGGTCCCTAAGCAGCCCGGGGCCCTCAGGCTGGGCTGGGGGTCCTGCCTTGAAGCACCCCTGGGCTCCCTGAATACATGCGACATCCTGGATGAGTCCTTCCGGCAAGGGCCCAAAGCTTTCATCAGGTTCTTAGAGGGGTGCTCAACTGAAAACGAGCTTGAGGAAATGGTCATGTGACGCCTTCCAAGTTGGGGGTGTCGGGCACATCTAGCGGATCCTCATAAAGATTGCTGTCTTCCTCCTGCCTCATTAAGCACTCTTGGCAGCAGGCATCGGCAGAGACCTTTCTTCCTCCTCCTAGGCAGTCACCCCGGCCTCAACCTCCTCTGCAGGCCTGGCTGTGGCCACCACCCAAGGGCCTCTTTCCTGGACCCTGGGGTCCGCCCTGGGTGAGCTGTGCTGTAGAAGACCCCAACAGGCCCTCGGGGGCACGGCCCACTCTTTCTTCCATCCCACATGCTCCCTGGCAGGTGCTCAGCATGGAACCAGGCAAATACCACAGAGCTCCGATGAGAGGAGCCCCTCCTGTGGCTGGCCTCCAAGCCCCCAGGCAGGCAGGCAGGGCTGGGCGGGAGCCGACCTTGAGGTAGCACTGGTGTGTGTTGAAGATGAGCGGCCTCTCCACGTTGAACCTGCGCTGCATCTCTAGCGTCAGGCGGCTGATGGCCGGCTGGAAGTAGGTCTGCTCGGCGTCCACCATCAGCCGCACGCCCACCTCTGTGGCTTTCTGAGAGGCGCAGGGGAGGGGAGGGGAGCAGCTGTTGCTCAAGTGAGGCAGGTGCCCTCCTCTGCATGAGTCCCAGGTCCACAGGGCCCTAGCCCTCTGCCTGAGCAGGGCAGCTCACCTTGGCCAGGACATCCATCCGCTGCAGCATCCTCATCATCTGCAGCTCCTCCTCCTCAGTAAACCGGGACAGCAGGGGCTCCAGCTGTCCTGTCTAGGAGCACAGCACGCAGTCAGGCCACAGCAAGGGCTGGAAAGTACCACCCCGAGGCCCAGGCTAAACCTCTCTCACTCTTCCCAGCCCACGGGAACCCTCTCACCGCCCCCACCAATGCAGGGCTGGGAGGGAGGGCCCGTGGGACACAGCAACACAGTGTCCTGGAAACCCCAACCCCACCAGTGCACTGCCCTATGCGGGGCCTGGCGGCGCCACAACAAACCTCAGTGCCCATACCTGTGGGCCCCAGGCTCAGTCCAGGCCTATACCCCGAAGCGTGTACGCTAACAGCTTCCCCAGTTCCCACAGAGGCCCCACCATTGTGGGAGGACCCCTGCAGCTCCCATGTGACACTGAAAAAGTGAACGCTGATCACCCAATCATCAAACAGAAGGGCTCCACCCAGAGCAGGGAGAGGGCGCAGGAGGAAGAACCCCTGGCTACAGGCAGACAGGACGGCTGTGCAGCACTCGCTGACACGTGGCCAGAGACCAGGGCACGCTCCAGGATGAGGCCTTCAAGGAGCTGGTGCTCAGAGGCCATGGGGACGCATCCCGCAGGATCCCTGCAGCACCGGGCCTACTGCTCACCCCTTTGCTGACCCCAGCAGCCTTGTCTCACTGGGCACAAACAGTACTTCTCTATGCCTTGCTATGTCTCCCTGTGGAGACGTTGCTAGCCCACGCTAGCGTCTCCAACAGCTGGAGGCCTTGGTGCACGGCCGCACTGTACACGCTGCACCCTGAGGCTCTGGGTCGGGAGCGCTAAGTTTGAAGCTGGGCCCTTAGTGGACCGGGGCTAGATGTGTCATGGAAAGCTGCCTCTGCAGAGTGTCTTCTGAAGGTGATTCTGTTCTTTCTTCCAGTTCCCGCTTAGGTGGTTCTTTCAAGCAGTCTGCCAGTTCCTGGGCTCCCTCCCACAGGCAGAGAAGTCTCATTCCTCTCCCCGCAGCATACAGGCTGGCCTGGTGACATGCTTCTAACAAATGGTTAGAAGAACTTGGCAGAAAAACACCGTGTGACTCCTGAGGCGAGGCAGGAAAAGGGAACCCAGCTTCTGCCTGGCTCTCACGTCTCAGGGGACACTGGCCCACAGAACCTAGCTATGTAGAGAGAAAGCCCAAGCCACAGCCAGCACCAACTTCCAGACATGCAAATGGGCACCTCCGCCAGGACCCAGGCCCACCACTCTGTGAGTACTGCTACCCAGGAGACCCCAAGGGAAGACTGCCCAGCCGAGTCCTGTCAACCCCAGAACCATGAGGGAGAAGCAGAGTTGCTATTTCAGGCCTCTGAAGTTTGGGGTGACCTGATGCACAAGGACAGATGACTTGGGGAAGGCCTCCAGACACCCTCTCCTTATGGTACCTTAAGGCTCTGCTTGGGTCTCTGTCCCACCAAGCCTTCTGTGGACATTAGTGGGTTTGTCTTCCCCCTGGACCACAGGGGCTCTGTGGGGCCATAGTGTGCAGTTATCTTTGTCATGTTATGTTCCCAGGCTGGGCAACAAGAGACGCTCTGGGCATGCTGAGCTCCCTTCTTAGCCCAGCGCCCTGCTGAGCTGGGCCTCACGGAGGAGCGGAGGTGTTACCTGTGCATTAGGGACCACCAGGTGCTTGGAGAGCTTGGTCCTGCTGTCGATGAGGCTGCTCCAGTCCAGCAGGTCCATGGTGCTGCGGAGGAGGTGCATCAGCAGAGTGGGTGACCCCACCTGTGGGTGCTAGGGTCCGGTGGAGGATCCAGGCCCAAACCAGTCCGTTCACCAACCACCAGAAAACCCACCTCGGTGTGCATTTTTAAAAGACAGAGAAAATGTAAATATTGTTATCTGTTTACAAAATTTCAAACCAGTGACGTGCAGTGGCTCAAACTTGTAATCCCAGCACTTTGGGAGGCAATGGTGGGTAGATCCCTTGAGCCCAGGAGTTTGAAACCAGCCTGGGCAACATGGTGAGACCTGGTCTCTATGAAAAATACATTCATTTAAAAAATTTAAAACCAAAACACAAACAGTCCTGCATCTAGGCAGCTACGAAAACCCTGAGGACCCTAGGGCTGTTTTGAGCTTGTGGGGAAGCTGAGCAGAGGCAGCCAGGCCAGAGGCGGACACAGCTCCAGGGAACCAGGGCGGACACAGTGGGCAAGGCTGGCAGGGTGTGAGGGGATGGCTCACTACTGCCCCACCCTGTCACCTCCCCGCTTCAACTGGGGGTCCTGGTAACCTAGGTCCCAGCCCCTGGCTCACAGGATGGGATGTGGGGCTCTGACCCTTCACCTGCTAGCGTGAGCTCCAGGGAGGGCTGAGAGTGACACCTGTGCCCTAGACCCAGATAATTCTAGAAGGAGCCCTCTCTGGGGTCTCTGCTGGGCCTGTGTCTACCCTGCCCAGCCCAGCCTCAGCCTCAGCCTCCAGGACTCCTAAGGCCGTCAACTCCTACTGTGTGAAAAGTAGATCCTTCAGCACTGTTATCCCCAAGGCCCACCCTCTCAGGCTCTGCTGGAACCATGGCTGATGGTCACGTCCTCTCAGCCTGGGGGCTACTCTCACCCAGACACTCCCAGGGTCTCTGCCGTGAACCAGTCCTCAATCTCAGCCCTGGATGCGATGCCCATCTTTGCGACGCTTTCCTTGAGAAGTGAGAAGGCCTGGATCAGTCCCATTCACTCACATTTTCTCCTTCCCCCAACCCATTGGCCTCTGGTGCCATTGTTAGCGAGAATGGGATCCATTTCTGGTTTCTTTCTACTGCATAGACAGGTCTACTCCTGCCCTGATGCTGATGCACGCCCACTCCCTGCCCGGCCGGCTCCCCAGCCTTCCTGCCAACATCTCCTCTCTCTGTTCTGAGTCCCTCAGACCTCCTCTTCCTCCCCAGGCCAACCCCAGGAGCTGTGGAGTGAGCCCTGTGCCCTGGATGAGTTCCCAGAACCACCTCAGCCACTGCCCGCCATCCCCCACTGTGGGCCCCTCACAAAGCCCCAGGAAAGGACAAGGCAGGGCTGTCCCACCTGCAGCACTGCCACCTGCAGCTTGGTGTCCATGGCAGCCAGGCCTGCCTGCCCTTGCTCCGCAGCCATTTGGTGAAAGAAGCATCTCCACTTGGTCAGCACATCTGAGAACTGCAGCTGCAAATGCAGGCCTGAATGCCATCTGCACACACCCCCTGCCCGCCCCAGTCCCCCACACAGCCCCTGTGGCTGCCTCAGGCCTCTAAGGCAGGGGCACCTGTGCTTTTAGTGGATGCCCACAGCTGCCCTGAGGACTCGTCCAGCGCCAGACTCTACAGGTGAAAGGTTACAGCCCTTACCAGAAACTGGGGTCTCCCCAGTAGCGTGAGCTTAATGGCTAAGAAGCTGTCGTCACTGGCTGCACCTGTCAGAAGCCACAGGAAAAGCCTTGAGGGCCCTGAGAGGTGCATGGAGGCAGCGCAGGGTGGGACAGGGAGGGCTGGGGCCTGGCCAGCCTGCAGCAGGCTCCTGGCCCCGCCGCACCCCGCCTGCGAAGGCCTCACACATGGCACTCCAGAGGCCCTGTGGAGATAGGAGGAGGCTCCGTGGTGGGGTTTGTGATTGCCATGCAGGTTCGGGACAGCGGTGGGCACAGGAGCTGCCTGTCCTCTGCCAAGCAGCCCCCATGGGGTTCCTGCCTCAGTTTCCCCCCCCCGTGACACCAGCACCACAGGCTGCTCATACGTGGGTCACAGGGCCCAGAAACACCAAGCATAGCTAAGACAGAAACATCCCAGCGGGGCCCCCTTACTCAGGCCTCCGCCCCAGAGCCAGACTCTCCCAGGAAGCTCTGATGCAAGTGCAGGCTCCTGCCCCCTACAGCTGCCGGCCCTGCAGTCCCACCCTGTCCTCCAGGCCGGCCCTCCTGCAGTATTCTTGCCCCTGACACTTCTTTCCAAGCAACACCAGAAATATTCCTTTAAAGTGAACGCAGATCTTACCATCTCATCGTGTTTAACGCCACCCCAAAGGAGCATCTGCTTCTGCAGGACCTTCTCCTTCCGTCTGCCCCGGCAGAACAGGAAATGGGCAAGGAGAAGACACCCCTCACCCTGATGTCCCTGCATTCAGTTGGCCACTCTGACCCTAGCCCCAGTCAGGAGGTGGCTTCTGAGCACTGCTCAGAAAGGCCAGGTGCAGTAGCATTCGCCTGTAATCCCAGCACTTTGGGAGGCCGAAGTGGAAGGTTCGCTTGAGCCCAGGAGTTCCAGGCCAGCCAGGGCAACATATTGAGACCTCGTCTTTTTTTTTGAGATGGAGTCTCATTCTGTCGCCCAGGCTGGGGTGCAGTGGCGCAATCTTGGCTCACTGTAACCTCTGCCTCCTAGGTTCAAGGGATTCTCCTGTCTCAGCACCCGGAGCAGCTGGGATTATAGGCACATACCACCACACCCAGCTAATTTTTTGTATTTTAGTAGAGACAGGGTTTCACCATGTTGCCTTGGCTGGTCTCGAACTCCTAAGCTCAGGCAGTCCACACACTTCAGCCACCCAAAGTGCTGGGATTACAGGCATGAGCCACCATGCCCGGCTGTGAAACCTCCTCATTACAAAAATTAAAAAACAAACAAACAAACAAAAAACTTAGCCGGGTGTGGCAGTGTGCACCTGCAGACCCAGCCACTCAAGAGGCTGAGGTAAGAGGATGACTTGAGCCCAGGAGGTCTATGCTGCATTGAGCTATGATCACACCACTGCACTCCAGCGTGGGCGACAGAGCAAGACCCAGTTTCATTTGGGGGAAAAAAAAGAACACAACAGGCCTGGGATCCGCGGCCCCGATGGCGGGCTGCTGGGGCCAGCATGGGGCTATGCAGGGTCAGGTGTGTCTCTAACACGGCCTTGGTGGCCTCTGGCTTCTCTAGCCCCGGAAGCAGCTGCTCTCCTCACCTCTGGCCCCCAGAGTCGGGCTCAGGGAGGGATTCACAGGCAGAAGGTGCAGCACCAGCTCCCTGAACGGAATCTCCACCCTGGGCTAAGGGTGGCTCACAGCTGACACGGCCCAACTTCCTGCAGCTCCTGGTCCTGACCCTGAGCCAGGGAGAAGGGTGGGGAGCATGAGGGAGGGTCAGGGAACAGGGGGCTTGGGCGGGGGCAGGAGGTGCCTTCTTGGAGGCAGTGGGGCCCCTCAGGAAGGGGCTGAACAGTGTGGAACCCAAGTGAGACCAGAACCCAGCCCTCTGGCTCCTGCCCCGGCTTGGCGTTCACCCACCAGCACCTCCATGAGCCCAGGGGTCCGCCCAGACCAGGGCATGGCAGGGGTATAGCTAGCAAAGAGGAGGCCCCACCTGAGGCCTCGATGCAGTGCAATAATGTCTCCATGTGGCTGTCGCACTTGGCCTCGTTGGCGTAGAAGTAGGTGCGGGCACTGAGGACGCCACCCCTGCGGTCCCCGAAGGCCCGGTGGGCCTGGTATTGCTTCTCCCGCTTATTCGCGCCTGGAATGGTGAGTGCACAGCCTGAGCACAGCCCCAAACACCCACCCCAGCACTCACATGCCGACATCCCAGAGCCCCTGCCCTCAGGAGGGCTCTAAGGGCAGCGGCCTTGCCAGCTTGGCCCCAGCACTGCGCTGTTCCATAACTCCCATCCCCAAGCCCACCCTCCTCTCTGCACTGGCCTCTTCCACCCTGGCTAAGCCTCCTCATGAGGCCAGGATGGCAACGCCTCCTTAACAAAGGCCTGGGGCCACCAGGAGAGTGTGAAAAAGAAGCAGGGTGTCTCCTTCTTCAGATGCTTGCGAGTATGTCAGAGCCCAGAGCAACAGGGCAGGTGCTCTGGACACAGGAACCCGGGTACCAACTTGTACCCCAGCCTAGACCCTCCTGAGCCACCAGGCGGTGTGCAGGGTGGGGAGGGCGTCTGTTCATGCACGGAGGCCTCTCACTCACCACTGCCATCCCTCTCCGCAGCTGAGGTGCAGGACCTGTGGGAAGGAAAGGGAGGGCAAAGGTCAGGGTCACAGCACCTGGGCCCCAGACACAGGCAAGTTCCCTCTGAGGCTGCCTGGAGGGCCTCACCATAACCCCAGGGTAGGGCAGGCTCCAAGGGCAGGCCCCGGCCCCACCCTATCCTGGGGCGGAACACTTAGGCCAGGGAGGGGCAGCAGTTTACGGGCTGTTGTGTCCTAAGGTCTCAGGAGCCTGGGGCTCCTTGCGGGTGGAGAAATCCAAAGGATATGCCTGAGTTCTCTGAACATCCCAGGGCTGGCCCCAAGTACAGGAGCATTCCTGGTTCCAAGACACAACCAGTCAGGGCTGAGAGGAACGGAGGCGGGAAGGCACAAGCACAGAGAGGTCCCCAAATCCCCAGCGAGGCCCCCTTCCTCAGGCGTCCGCCCCAGAACCAGGGTCTCCAGGCACCACTGATGCAAGCACCAGCTCCTGCCCCGCACAGCCGGCCCTGCAGTCCCGCCCTGTCCTCCAGGCTGGCCCTCCGGCAGCATTCTTGCCCCGGCACTTCTTTCCCAAGCAACAGCCAGAAAAAATCCTTTAAAGTGAAAGCAGATCTTACCATCTCATCTTGTTTACCACCACCCCACCCCAGGTTCCCATCACTTCCTAGTAATGCCAAAAGTCCTGGGCCCCTGGCTTGGGCACCTGGAGACCAGTGAGGCCAGGATGCAGGCTGCCCCCAATGAGGCTGGCCACGCTCTGCTCAGCCAAGCCCCTCCCCACCAGCCCGGCACCCCTGCCAGAGCCACTGTGAACACCCTCCTTCCCCTCCTCATGGCCACAATCTGCTTCCGGGCACTTGGTTTCGGTGCTGTGTCGTTCAGGCTAACAAGAGTGGCTCTTAAATCTACTGTGACAAAGTGACCATGGTCTCCCTGGCCCCAGGAGCAGCTCTGTGGATCATCTGACTTTGTATTCAAAGCCTGATGAAGTCAGTGACCGTGGCGAGCTCGGTTGCATGGCCAGCAGGATCCACAGCCTCCCTGAGGCTCCCCAGAGGTGCTTGGACCCATGGGGACAGCTCTGCCCACACTCACAGGTACCCCTCAAGTCCTGGGAGGGGTAAAGGCAGAGCAGTGGTCAGTGAGCCGCATCCGAGAGGCCTCCATGTCAAGGGGTCTCAGGTGCCCCCTTTCCACCTAGCTGCTCAAAAAGCAAGCGCTGGGCCAGGAGCTCCCACCAGGAGGCCTTCCCTCCCACCCACTCCTGGGCAGCCCCACATGGGCCAGGGACTCCCCACATGCTACCAGGGCCCTTGAAGCTACAGCCCAGGAATGGGAGCTGGCAGGCAGATATGTTCTGACTGCCTTGTGCTGACAAAGAGAAGTAACTGAAGAGAGTAGAATGTCACCGTGTGACTGGGAACAGGCAGGCAGCACATGACCCCCCCTGCCTGGGACAGGGAGCTCCTGGACCCCTGGTGTGGGCACCTCAAGACCAGTCATGAAGTCAACCCCAGGACCTTCACTCCGAGGCTCAGGTACAGCCAGTCAAAAGCCATCCCCAAGGGGAACCATTGTCTATGCAAAGGCCACCCCCACGGGGAAGAGGGGGACACGTGGCACTGGCAGTCACAGGATGTTAGAGGACGAAGGGTGAACTGGTGGATGTGGGCCCCTGATCAGGTGGGGGCCACATGGCAATGCCTCCTTAAAGCCGGGATCCACCTCATGCTCTCCCAGCCCCACCCTGCATCATGCCCAGGGCACAGTCTATGGAAGGGCACATGCTCGCACATGTGGCCACAACCCAGGACGCAGAGGAGGGAATAGTGACAAGGGGACATGGGGCAGAGGAGGACAAGCAAGAGGGCGTCTTCAGAGACAGCAGGAAGACCCTGACCACCCCCTCAGCCTCTACCGAACTCAGCTCTGGGTGGCTGTCCCTGGTGACGTGATGCCAGTTTGAAACAAGCACAGCATAGGGGTCCACGCCCCACCCTTGTCTAATTCTCCCCTGGAGGGAAGCCCAGCAAGCCTCTTCCTACCTGTACCCCCCCTCCCCAGCTCCCCTAGCCCCTGCCTCCTCAGCCCCTCACCCCAGCCACTTGCTCAGGACACACACTGCACACATATGCCAAGTGAGCTGCCCCAGCCTGGGAACCAAGGCCCAGACCCTGCCTCTAGCCAGCCCTGGGCCTGCACAGCCAGACCGATGTCCCCATCCACCCGCTAGGGTGTCCCCTCACAGCCTAATCATCAGGAAGGTGCCTTGGCCCCTGCCCCATCCCCAAGCCCTCAGCCTGCCTGGGGGTCCCCTGGGACTCCTCTCCTGGGGTCAGGTGGGCCCTGGCCTCTGGGAAGCATGGTCCCACCCCTCTCTGGGTGGGCACTGCCCTCCTGCACCTCCAGCCTCCCACCTCCTCCTTCTTTCTCAGGAGCACTGCTGGGACTCGCTTCGCTATGCTCTCAGACGCCTCCGCCCTCCCCGGGCCTCTCAGGGTTAGGCCAGCACCACCCCACATGGCCTTAATTTGCGGCCGGGACCTCAGCGTCTCTCCCCAGAGCAGAGCCCATGGGCCTTGTGACAGGAAGGTAGGTTAGGAAGGCAGATTTCTAAGCAGTTCCCTGCACTAGGATCTGCATGACTGGCCACTCCAGGCCAGGCAGGCCATGCTGCCGTGTGGATATCAGACCAGCGCTTGCAAGCCCAGCTCTACCCCCAAGGCTCAGGCCCCTCTGAAGGCACAGAGCAGCAGAGCTGGGTGGGTGCCTCACCACGCACCCCTGTGAGGACAGGAGAGAACCTCACCCACTTCCCAGAGCTGGAGCAGGACCCCTGCAGACAGCAGCCACCAGCAGCAATAGAGGTGCAGCCTTTGCAGGGCAAGGGATTCAGGCTCCTAAGGACACAGTCCTCTGGCAGAGTAGAGGCCAGCCGACTTCCAAACACTCAGCCTGCAGGGCAGGGAGGAAGCCCGGCAGGACCACCCTGGGAAAGGAGTCTTTTCATACCAGAGGTGCCTGAGAGGAAAACCCCATTGTGAAACCAAGTCCCCACCAGACTCCTGAGGACACACAGGCCATTGGTTATTCAACAGGCAGCTCAGCAAAGGCTGCAGCCAAGGGCCCAGGCATCTGTGAGGCCCACAGGGCCAGCCAGGAACACAGCGGGATGCAGGGACTGGAGCACCCCACCTTCAAAACAGCCAACCACAAGGCAGGGGCTGGGCTCTTCTGGCCCATCCTCCCTGGGTAACTGGCGGCCGGCATGCTGAGGCAAGGCATGGACATTCCGTTCCCATTCCCAGGGCTGGAGGCCTCATGCGACTGCCTTTCCCTCCCCTTCCCAGGTCAGCCACCTGGGGAGGGGCAGAGCAAACACCAAGGCCTGACAAGGTCCACAGAGGGCCTGTCCTGAGCCTCAGGTGGGTCAGGCCCAGCTGTCGTCAGGGTGCAGGAGACCCAAATACATAGGGAGACATAGGGAGATCCCATCTTTACAAAAAAAAATTAAAAATTATCCAGGTCTGGTGGTGCATGCCTGTGGTCCCCGCTACCTAGGAGGCTGAGATGAGAAGATCACTGAGAAGGCTTAGGCTGCAGTGAACCAGGCACCACTGCACTCCAGCCTGGGCAACAGAGCAAGACCCTATTTAAAAAAAAAAAAATCGTTGATAAGAAAACAAAACAAGAATAATATTTTGTCACACGAGAAAATTATATGAAATTGAAATTACTGTGGCCCTCCTAAGCCAGAATGAAGCCACGGTGGCAGAGAAGGTCCAAGGCTGAGAGTCTGTGCTGTCTGGCTGTTTACACAAACGTTTGCTGACCTGATGGGGGAGGCTCCGCCATAGCCTCTCTTCTGCAGGGATTCCTGACCCATAGGCAGGTCCCACTGCCTAACCCCTCAGGGGCCCCAGCCTGCCCTGCAGGTGTGGAACCTCCCAGGCCTGGCCCTTGCCCCGGTGTCAGTGAAGAAGGGAAGTGAAGCCAGGAGCAGCGTGGCAGGCCAGCGTGGAGTCTGCTCCTAGAGGTCACTAACCTGATACAGAGCTCTTCACTGGATAGGGCGTGCAGAGGGCAGTTGGTACCACCCTGACCCACCCTCCTGGGCATCAGGGCAGAACAGTAAGACCATGTTGCCCTCTGCTTCTTGGAGCAGTGCCTGGTTCACAGGAGATCAGGGAAGACCAACCATTCTTTGCAAAGTGCTTGGTTCATGTGCTGGTGCCTGTGCCCCGCCAGGCGGCGGGCTAGGTAAGGCCAAGGGCCATCCTGTGCTCAGCCTCCTCAGGCCTCACACACACCAGGCCTCCCATGAAAGCCCAGAGCTTTCATCTGCATGAAACAAAAATGCAAGAGCTCCAGGCAGAACCCAGGAGGGCCGTCAGTAGCTGGGCTGACCAAGCTCTCCTAGCCTTGGCCTCCGCCCAGCTGAGGCTGAAGCCCAGCAGCTGGACACGTGCCAGCTGCTCCCACTGGGTGCTCCGGGGTCATCATCAGAGCGCCCACAGACACCCAGCAGGCCTTACTCCATCTCCCTGTGCTCAGCCTCCTCGGGGCTCAGGTCCTCCTCCACCCCGTAGTCCAGGATGGTGCCGACGCCGAAGGCCTTGTTGTGCCGGATCAAGGGCTGGATGGACTCCTGGTCCTCGCCGGCTACAAAGTGCCCATAGAAGGTCATCTTCATCAGCTTGTTGAAGAGCCTCTCACCTAGAAGTTTCCTGGCAACATACAGCAGCTGAAAGGCAAAGGGAAGCTGCTGTCCTGGGCTGCCTCAACTTCCCTTCCCCAGCAAGGCCCCTCTCTCATCCCCGACCACAACACGTAACCCCAGCCATGGGGCCTTGATACGGTGACTGGGCTTCCAGCGTTGACTTCATGGCGAAGACCACCTGAAGCTGCTTGCTTCTCCACTCTGTCTGTCACTCCAGTTCCCATCCAGGGCAGACAGACCACAGGAGGCGCTGCTGCCTGCCTGAGCACACTGTTCCCACCTGGACTCTGCCCCTTCAGGGGCCCACTCATGGGTCACTCAGCAGCACAAAGTGGGTGCCTGACAACCACTTGGCAGATAAAAAGGAGAATGGCCGGCCTCCCTGGGGACAGCAGTGGGCATTTTGAGATCATCCTATGTATCTGCACCTTGGCAGTTCTGCTGGGGAAGAGGAGAATCTAACCTGACTTTCCAGTACTTGAGTGCCCAGATTTTTCAATGTTTTGTTTTCTCTTATCCAAAGTCCCTAAAACAGTGTGACTGACACGCGGGCAGCCCCAAATGGATGCTAAATAACAAACGTGTGAAACTCAGGCTGGGTCTGCGCCCACCTGGAGGGAGGCATGCCCTGGTGACAAGGACAATGAGCTAGGTGACCATCCACAGGGCCTGTGAGATGACGCCCACCCTGTCACCCATGGGCTCTGCAGGGTCATTTGGGGCTGACCAGCCACTCTGACGGACATGCCCCTGAGGAAGACACTGCCCAGGAACTGCTCGGCCGTCTCCTCCAATCAGATTTCTCCACATCGCTCATTCGGATGTCCCAAGCTGGCATGCACTAAGCACTTTCATGGACCGGGAACAACCAAAGGAAACCAAGCAGGATCTCACAACCTGGTGGTAAAGGAACCCGAAGGGAAAGGAGGGACTCTGCCTATGACTCAGGACAGGGGGATGGGGCAGTGCCTGCAGGGTGGGCCAGGCGTATTTACTAACCTAGATCCAGGAGCGGGACTTACGAAGGTGAGGAGATGGCATGGAGAACCGGGGGAGCTCCAGCACAGGGGAGAGCCAGGGCAGGAAGGACAGGGACAACGAGAGGTTGCCAGGAGAGGAGGGCGGAGTGCGATGCTCAGCAGCCCACCTCCGCCCTGTGTCTGACGCCCCCGCTAATCAGCCCCAACACAGGAAGTGCCTGGGATCTCTCCAGCTCGATGGATATTTGAACTCTCTGTTTGTGGGGAGCATCTCTTGAGACCATAGTTTCAGGAACAACTTCTAGTCTAAGCAAAAGCATTAGCAAGTCAAACACTGTTACCCCCAAGCCAGCCCTGAGTACCCACACTCAGGCCCACAGGCAGGCACGGCCCACCCCCACCCCGCCTTACCCTCAACATTGATGCCCCATGGAGACACCTCCTGAATGTCACCCCTGGGCACGCCATGGGCAGCCCCAAGGACCAGGGTTTCCCAAGCAATCACCCCTGCCTTCCTGCATCCTCCACGCAGAATCTGACTTTACTGCATTTTGTTATTTTATAAAGACGATTCGAAACTGGAAAACCAGCATGCCAACATGTGAGACACAATGTTCTCCGTCTCTCACTGAGCTTGAGCCTGGCCTCACTCCTGCCAGGCAGCACCCAGGGAGAGCTGGGAGGACAGGATGGGTCTGAAACATATCAAAGATCACCCAAGTGGCAGACAGGAGAACGGGGGACCTGAAAACCATCACTTGGCTCAGCCACGTCCACTCTGAACCATCAGAAACACAACAGGAGGGAAGGTGGCAGCCGTCTGCTGCAGGAGCCGGCACAATGGCTGCACAGGGCCATGCAGTCTCCCTCTACCTAACTGCTCGCGTCTACACGGCGAGCTCCAAACGCAGGGGCGGGAGCCAGGCTGCACTGGCTCCAGGGATGCTTCTTCACGAAGGTGCGGGGCTCTGGGACTGGGCCCGGGCTGAGGCTGGAAGCTCCCCGCACAGGGCTGCAGAAGCACACAGGCAGGGCTGGCAAGTTTATTTCGTTTTTTAGAGGCAGGGTCTCACTCCTGGGCTCAAGCGAAACTCCTGTCTCGGCCTCCAGAGTAGTTGGAACTATAGGCATGCACCACCATGCCCAGCTAAGTTTTTTTTTTTTTTTTTTTTTTTTTTGAGGCAGAGTTTTGCTCTTGTTGCCCAGGCTAAAATGCAATGCCTCGATCTCGGCTTACTGAAACCTCTACCTCCGGGTTCAAGCGCTTCTCCTGCCTCAGCCTCCCGAGTGGCGAGGATTACAGGTGCACACCCCCACGCCTGGCTAGTTTTTGTATTTTTAGTAGACATGGGGTTTCACCATGTTGGCCAGGCTGGTCTTGAACTCCTAACCTCAGGTGATCCACCTGCCTCAGCCTCCCAAAATGCTGAGATTACAGGTGTGAGCCACTGCACCCGGCCTCAGATAACTTTTAAAAATGTTTTGTAGAGACAGGGTTTCACAATGTTGCTCAGACTGGTCATGAACTCCTGGCCTTAAGTGACCCTCCTGCCTTGACCTCCTAAAGTGCTGGAACTACAGGCATGAGCCACCATGCCCAGACTAGGGCTTGCAATTTTAAAGCTGACTCCAGAACAAAGCAACCACTTTAACACCATCCTGGCGTCACTGATGCCCCCACATGGCACGACCTAAGACCAGGACAGCCCCACATCTCCTCCAGGTGGGGAGATCTTTCGAGGATTTAGAAACTTACACCAGTAACACACACACTTGTATCCCCTGCCAAAGACTCAAGCGGATGTGTCCAGAGCAACACTGGTAGTGAAGCAAGAGCTGCCTCGGAAAACAGACCTCTCCGACACCGAACTAAAAAAGGAAGGGGTTTTATGATTACGACCTGGGAGCAAGGCTTTATGTTTTGCCCAAAGGGCCAAGCTCCCCTAACAAAGAGAAGCTCTGCCTGTATATAGGCTCACACTCTACCTACTACACGTGAAAGGATCTTAGGTTCACAGCCTTAGAAATGACAAGTGAAAGGGTCTTGGATTTACAGCGTTAGAAATCACATATGAAAGGTCTTGGGTTTAGTTTTAGGAATTACATGTGAAAGGGTTTCTGGTGTGACAGGGTTTCTGGTCTCCGACGGGAGATTCCCCCATACCATGCCTGTTATTTACAGGAAGGTGATTTAGGAGGCGCCAGTCGGCCAGAAATGCCTGCATTTCTTCTACTGAAATGCAGTGTGGAGGTCAAGGGGGAGGTGATCCTAGATGCCTGGGTCTCCTTCCTCAGTAGAGCTGGTTCTCTCCCCTCCCCCCACTCAGGGAACCACTGTCACCACGGGCCCTGCCCCTTCTGTGAGGGGCAGCTCAGTGTTGTTACTATGGAAAACTTGGGACCTAAAACCCCCTCAAAAAGTTGTGCTTTCAGGCAAGGGGAGGCCCCAACGCTGTCCCCATCCAAGTCAGCAGCTCAAAGCTCAGCTCCTGCAACCTGACACTCCTGTGGCAGGTGTGATGGTCCCACTGCCCCGGGGCCTCAGAGACCTGTGCTGGCTCAGCAGGAGGAATCTCCCCACAGCCCAGATGTGAGGGAAAGACCACCCTCTGGCCTGCCCAAGGACCAGGTTTTAGTGAGCAGCTCACAAGCCCAGGACCTGACCTCTGCCTTCTTCCAGTGCTGAGGCTGCCGACACCCATGGGACCACTAGCAAGACAACAGCACAGACGTCACGGAGGGGCTTCCCAGGGCACAGGCAGGACCCTAGGGAAGCCTGAGAAAAGTTATCTCTGGACGCCCTGCCTCCTTCAGGTACTCACAGCACCATCGCTGAGGCCTGGCACTTGCATCAGGAAGGCACCCAAGGGACAGAGGAGCCGACACGTCCTTCCCATGGTCACGGAACAGCACCTGGCATTCCCCTCAGAGGACTCGGCACCAAACCCCACACCCAACTCTGCTGGCTTCTCAGTGCAGCAACTGCTCTTGAATCTAAGCAAGAAAACTTAGTGCTGTGCCTCAAGAAACCTGACGTAGCACCTTCCAAGCGCCATCTCCATCCCGGCCAAAAAGTGGGTGTGGCTTCTGTATGACTGGTCTGCCCCACCCAGCTGCTACCTAGCAAGCCCGTCCTTCCCCTGAGCAGGGATCTGTGGCTGGCCACTCCCTCACCTGCATTCCTGCCCCAATGCCTCCTTCTCCTATTGCAATACCACCAGTACTGGCTGCTCTTTCTGGATGCCACTTAGATATGGGCACTCCCCAAAGCCTCCACATTGCTGTCCCTCCCCCTGCCAGTTCTACCTGGGATGTCCCTTCTCGCCCTCCTGCCCCCTTGGCCTGGGCTCTCCAAGGCCACAGCTTGACCTTAAGGCATTTGTATGTGCACAAGCAGAGCAATGGCCTCCCAGGGGCCCCCACCTGCCCAGTTCAGCTCCTTCCTCCTCTGCAATCCTCCTTCCACACTCCCGCTACCACTGATCCTACGCTGACCCTGATGCTCCCCATGGGATTCGGGCCAACAGCATCTGACTCCCATTTCGTGGACCTCTGCCCTCACCTCCCACATGCCGAGGCCTCACCTAAGCTGCAAGCGTGGCTCGGTGCTTCTTCTCTCACACTGCCCCCGACCTCCTAGTGAGGCCAGGGGTGCAGCCCCCGATCTCCGCAGTCTCACCTGGGAAATCAACACAACAACCCCCCGGCGCCAACAAATGGAACTTTGCAAACTCTTCCCAGGGTCACCTTGAAATAACAGTCATCTCTAATACCCCTAGACGGATGCAGCTGAAACAGTGTTCCGCTTGTTGCCCCCGGAAAGCCCTGACACTTTTTAAAGTTACCATGGGCGAGATCAAAGCTGGGCGTCTGAGCAGCTTCCCATTTTCCCCCAACACAATGTGCTCAGAGTGGCTGTGTCTGGGAAGCCGCTAGGTCCCGGGGAGGGGACTCTGGGGTCCCGGGCTAGGAGCCCTACACCAGATTTTTCTTGTGGCAGCCATGAAGGATACTCCATTTTAAATTCCAAGTGACTCTGTGTTCCCACAATTGGTATATATCGTAAATATTAAAACGATCATTGTTTTTAGTTGGGAGACTTCGACAAGTGGGAAAATTCGCGAGGTCCGAAAGGGACTGCAGGAAACACCTCCCTTCCCGGCCTCCCTCGCTCCAGGTCAGGAAGCGCCGTAAAGGCTCCCGGGACGCGCAGAAGCCCCGCGCCCCCGCCTGCACCCCGCGCACCTGCTCGTGGCGCGCCAGCAGCGCGGGCCAGGCGCACAAACGCAGCACCAGCAGGCTGCGCGCCAGCTCCCAGGTGCGCCGGCTGCGGTACGCCTCCTGCGTGTTGCCGAAGTCCACGGCGGGCACCGGCGGCCGCACCGCCCCGACCGACCCACGTCCTGGCACCAGCCCCGGGCCCGCGGCGGACTCCTCGCGTGCGGCCGGCGCCGTGGACAGCGGGGCCAGGCGGGGAATACCGGGGCGCAGCCAGGACAAGACGCGCCTCAGAGCCATGGCGGGACGCCGGTCCTCGCCCAGGCCGCTTAAGTATGCGCTGTGGGTCCCGCCCCGCCCCGGAGGCCCCTACCCGACCTCTCTCCTCAGGAGTCCCACGCTCCCAGCCACGCCCACTCCTCGGGAGGCACCACCCTGAAGGACCCCATCCCAGAGGCCCCGCCCCTCCCTAGGATCCGCACCGGCTCCTCCTGAGGCCCCGCCCCGCCCCACGGCCCACTTGAGGCTCTCGCCCGGCTCTCCAAGCCGTTCCTTTTCCCCAGGAGACGCCGGTCAACCCTAGGACCCCCGCTTTCACCTCTGGAGATCCCGCCCCAGGTCCCGACCCCACCCCTGAGGCTCCGCTCCAGCCCGAGGCCCGGCCCACCCCGGGTGATCATATCCTAGAAGACCCGCGCTTCCTTCTCAAGGGTTCTGGCACGCCCTAGGACCCACCACCTCTTCTTCTCTTGAGGCCCCGCCCCGAGCTCCCAGCGCGCCCGCTCCTCGGGAGGACCGGCCCCGCGCTCCCAGCCGCGCCCGCTCCCCGGGTGGCCCTGTCCAGCGCCCCCAGCCGCGCCCTCCCCTCCGGAGGCCCCGCCTCGCGCCCCCAGCCGCGCCGTCCCGTCCGAAGGCCCCGCCCCACGCCCCCATCAGCCCCCTCTCCTAGGGAGGCTCCCGCCTCACGCCCTCAGCCGCGCCGTCCCGTCCGGAGGCCCCGCCCCACGCCCCCAGCAGCCCCCTCTCCTAGGGAGGCCCCGCCTCGCGCCCCCAGCAGCCCCCTCTCCTAGGGAGGCCCCGCCTCGCGCCCCCAGCAGCCCCCTCTCCTAGGGAGGCCCAGCCTCGCGCCCCCAGCCACGCCCTCCCGTCCGAAGGCCCCGCGCCACGCCCCCAGCAGCCCCATCTCCTAGGGAGGCTCCCGCCTCACGCCCCCAGCCGCGTCGTCCCGTCTGGACGCCCCGCCCCACGACCCCAGCAGCCCCCTCTCCTAGGGAGGCCCCGCCTCACGCCCCCAGCCACGCCCTCCCATCCGAAGGCCCCGCCCCACGCCCCCAGCAGCCCCCTCTCTTAGGGAGGCTCCCGCCTCACGCCCCCAGCCACGCCGTCCCGTCTGGAGGCCCCGCCCCACGCCCCCAGCAGCCCCCTCTCCTAGGGAGGCCCCGCCCCGCGCCCCGAGCGGCGCCCTCTCCTCTGAGACCCCGCCTCACGGTCCCAGCAGCGCCCTCTCCTCCGCCTCCTCTCCTCTGGAGGCCCCGCCCCGCGCACTGCGGACCTCTGTGCGCCCACAACAGGCCCCGCCCACCGGGCCGCTCCCGCGCTCGGCGTGGTGCTTGGCAGGCCGGGACCACACCCCCGCGAGAGACCGGGTCCCTGGGGCTGCGCACCCCAAGCTCTGCGTTCCCTTCAGGAGACCCCGCCCCCTTGAGAGCGGGACCCCGGCCCGGGCTTGCGGTCTTCCCCCACACCGGGTTTCCGGGGTCCCCAGGCCGGCCAGGTGGGTCCTGAGCCCGCCGGTCGGCGCCGCCGCACACCTGGGTTCCTCCCTGGTCCTTGAGCCGCGTGGACCCACAGCTGAGGCCGGATCGGCGGAGAATCAAGCCCTCAAAGGGGATCTGCTTCTCCTCTGGTCTAAATGGGTGGGTGGGAAGCCGTCCTCTCCCTCCCACCCCACCCCGCCTCAGGCGTCTTAGGGGCCTGCCCTGGGCTCCTCTCCTGTCCTCCCGGTCCCACCGCCCACCCACGGCAAGCGCAGACCACTAGGCCCCCTCGGAACCCGTGCAGCCCCGTGGTTCTTCCCTTCCCTACCGCCCCGCAGGAGTCCGCTGGCCACACCGCCTCCCCTACAGCCCCGGCCTCTGCCGCCCGTGGGCCGCTTCGAGAGCGCCTTCCCGCTCCGGCCCTTCTGCCTGGATGCCCCCTTGCAGATGTCACCTTCGTGGAGGGACCGGCCCTGACGGCCTGCCATAGTGCACCCCTCCCCATCACTCACCGCTGGGCCCCTCGTCACCTCACGACATTCCTGCACCCCACAGATGCTGGGTCTGGCTGTGGGTGCCAGGCTCCTCCTACCTCACCCGCCTGCTTCGCCCTGTGCTTGCACCCTGCTGGAAAGAGCAAGAGGTACGGTGCACGCCCTTACCTGTTCTGCAACGTTGACATTTGAGGCTGAATAATTTCCTTGAGGTGGGAGCTGCCCTGTGCATCGCAGGTTTGTCTCAGCATCCCTGGCCTCCCCGCACCAGAGGCCGGCAGCACACACACACAGACACATGTTGGGACAACTGTGTCTCCAGACACTGCCAGGTGCCCCTGGGGGACACCATCACCGCCACTTGAGAGAGGGGGCTTCCTGACGCACGGAGCAACAGCTTTTCTGCTCCTCTTCCTCCTGCTGGCATCAAAGAGCAAAGGGCAGAGACAAAAGGGGTGGACGAGTCCGGGCTCACTCTGCTGGAGAGGCTAGCCTCGGCAGCCTGCCACGACCACCACAGTCTCGCCTTCCCGAGGACCATCGTCCCCCCTGCGGCCCCCGTCCACCTCTATCACACCTCTCTCCCCCGTGCCTGTCATGCTGTTGGCTCCTCCTCAGCCCAGGCTGTTTGCCTGCTGCCCTCAGGCCCCCATCCCTCCCCTGCACCCCATGTTCTCCTTCCTCTCCTCATCAGGGTCAGCATGGTGGGCGCCATCCCTGGCAGGCCCTCCCTGACCCCCAGGGCCCACCTGGGCACCTATATGGCTGCAACTCCCTCTTGTCTTTTTGAACTTGCTGGTGACTTTGACAGCTGTGCCCCAGCCACGTTGCTGCCTTGATGTGTCCTTATTTAGTGAATGAAGGAAGGAATCAACGTGAGAACCCATGTGGGAAGTTTGACCCCAGTTTCTAGGCTGGTGACTGTGGATTGAGATGCATCCCCCAGGCCTTACCTGGAGTCACCCTGGACTTCTCCCAGTCCTCACCAGCACTCTGGCACCTCAGCTACATGGTGGGGACCCTCTGCCGGCAGGGCTGAGGCCAAGACCCACTGGCTTCCCAAAGCCTCTACTCCTGCTCTCTGTGAAGACGCCCTTTCATGCCACATCCTCTCCTGGAGGGCACACCACGCTGGTCTGGGCTGCATTTTTCTCCTCAGCATGTGCACCTGGTTACCACAATTGGAGCCCGGGTTCCTGGCCCTCAGCCTCTACCTGGGCACTGTGTGTCGGGACTAGCAGTACCGCCAGCAGGCAGGTGCACCCACCTGTCCAGTTACTTGCTCAAGAAGGTAAGAAGAGCCAACCCTGACCCTAACCTGGAGCCAGTACTTGCCATGACTGCCATTTGCTGGACAATCCTGTCGATCTGATCTGCTCCTGGCCCAAGACCTCCCCTCTAATGCACTCATATCCGTGAGAGAAAGGGCGTCCGCCAGCTGCGCCACCTCTGACTGCACTGGTAATGGAGAAGGCCGTCAGCCCTCCACATCACACACACTTCGGGCAAAATGACTGAGTGTGTGAGAGTCAGCTCACCGACTTACCACCGTGAGAGAACATTTTAAAAGGCCCATTTTCAAGGCATGATAAATCTAAGTCCTGGCAGCTAGCCTGCAAATGTAACAAGCCACACGGCTCATGCACCTGGAAGGTCAGGATAAACGAACAGAATGTAGAAGAGGGTCAGCCCGTAAAAGGGAAAAAAGTTTTGTTATTGGGAAACGGAAACTTAAGCGGGGGAGGGAACTAGGGTATAACCTTATAAGGAGGATAATGAAACTTAGGCAACGTTGGGGAAGGTTGTAACCCCGTAGTACTAGACCAATGAGGAAATGGGAGAGCGACTTATGTGCTAGGGGATAAATTACTTGCTGTGACTGCCCTGGGTGTGCCTTCCCCGCCAGACACCTGATCTTGCGAGACCGCTATTAAAAGTCTCAGTTTCGCTGTTCATGCCTCTGAGTCTGTTCTTTGGGTTTGGATGGGTGAGCTTGTTTCTCACACTGCCACATTGCCTCTCCCTATATTCCTGACAAATGCCAGACGAGGGCTTCATTCCTGTTCTGACGTGGGAAACACTGGAGCAGAGTCTAAGCCGAAACACACCTGAAAGGGTCACAGCAAGGCCAAGGCAAAGCTCACAGACAGGATGTTCCTTGTTATGCATGGCCCATGGTGGGGCAGAGCCTCACTCCAGCACCACAGCCGCCCCGGGCAGTCTTTGGGGTGTTCTCAGTCCTGCCAGGGTCACGGAGGGTCCCTCACCTCACATCCTACCATGAAACTTTGACTCTGTTGCCTGGGGCTCAAAAGCAGAGGGTCTGAGGGTGACATCAGAGAAGCTGGCAGATCAGGAAGCTCCGGGAACACATCCCTCCCCTGGACAACAATGGGACTAAAACGAACGGTCTTAAGCAACGATTCTGGGAACCAACAAAACACTTGCAACATCCAGGGGACAGCTTAATGAAGAAATAGCCTGGTCCATTTCAGCCAGTATCGGTCAATTTGCACCTTTATGGGAACAGCTACCATCAGCCAACCCCCAACCCCCAACCCAGTGACACACAGAGGAGCACAACCCTGGTGCACAGCAGCACTATTCACAACAGCAAAACGGTGCAAACAAACAAAATGTGATCCATCCATGCAGTGGAATATTATTAAGCTATAAAAACGAATGAAGTACTAATGCATGGCACGACATGGATGAACTTTGAAAATATTATGCAAAATGAAAGAACCCAGCCACATGCATGGAACTGAGAAACTTATGTTGAGTGAAATGAGACAGAACAGAAAGTTAAACACCGCATGTTCTTGCTCATATGTGGAAGCTAAAAAAAGCTGGCCTCATAGAAGTCAAAAGTAGAACAGAGTATAGTTGAGGCTGGGAAGGGTTTAAAGAAGGAGGGAGAGGGAGAGATGTGTTGAAAGATACAAAATTTCAGCTACATGGGAGGAATAAGTTCTGGTGTTCTAACCAATGTAGGATGACTCTGGTTAATAAAAACATCTTATACTTCAGGCATGGTGGCTCACACCTATAATCCCAGCACTCTAGGAGGCCTAGGCAGATGGAATCGCTTGAGCCCAGGAGTTTGAGACCAGCCTAGGTAACATGGCAAAACCCCACCTCTACAGAACATACAAAAATTAGCCAGGCTTGGTGGTACATGCCTGTAGTCCCAGTTACTCAGGGGGTGCCGAGGCAGGAGCATCACCTGAGCCTTGGGAGGTACAGGCTGCAGTGAGTCGTGATGGTGCCACTGCACTCCAGCCTGGGCAACAGAGTGAGACCCTATCTCAGAATGAAAACAAAAACAAAACAAAAATTATGTATTTTTAGATAGGTGGAAGGAGAATATTGAGTGTTCGTAGTGCAAAGAAATGATAAATGTTTGAGATGATAGGTATGCTAATTACCCTCATCTGATCACTGTACATTACATGTATAGAAACATCACTGTGTACCCCCATGAATATGTACAATTATTATGTGTCAACTAAAAAAATAGCTGGGTGTGGTGGCTCACGCCTATAATCCCAACACTTTGGGAGGCTAAGGCAGGAGGATCACTGGAGCCCAGGAGTTCCAGACCAGTCTTGGCAACATAATAAGACCTCCTCTCTACAAAAAAAATGCAAAATTAACCAGGCAGGGTAGTGTGTGTCTATAGTCCCAGCTACTCAGGAGGCTGAGGTAAGGGGATTGCTTGAGCCCGGGAGGTTGAGGTTGCAGTGAGTTACGATCGTGCCACTGCGTTCCAGCCTGGGCAGTGGAGGGAGACCCTGTCTCAAAAATAAAATAAAAGTGAACTTTATTTAAAAAGAAAGAAATACGCCAGACACAAACAGCCACAAGTTGTATGGTTCAGTTTACGTGAAGAGTTCAGAACAGATAAACTCATAGAGACAGAAGTCATAGGAAGGCAAGCCCACGGAGTAGCTTGGGGACTGCCTGGAGGCGGAGGGCAGGAGGAGCCGGAGGGACTGCCAAGGCCCACGGAGATTCTCTGGGGTCTGGAAATACTCCTGGGATATATAGCGGTGATGTTTGCTCAGCCTTGTGTGTAGACTGAAAAACCATTCAACTGTGCCCTTGAAATAGAAAAATTGCATGGTATAATGCATAAGGTAATAAATGAATAGTATAATGAATTCTATCTGAACAAAGCTGTTATATTTTTTAAAAAAAGCAAAGGGCTCAAAGTTACAGCATTTGCTTCAAGGAAGCCTGTGGCCCTGCACAGAGGCGAAGGTGAGCAGGGGCTGCCAGGGGCAGGGCTGCAGAGAGGGCAGGGGGAGAAGCGCGGGGCGCAGGGATAGCAGGGATCGCCACTCATGTCCAGACCATAGCAGGGCAGGCCGAGCACCGGGTGCCCAGGCCCTCGGGAGAGCCCACCTGTGAGGGTGCCTGAAAGTCACTGACTGCGTGTGGCAATCACGGAAACAGCTGAGTTTCACAGGCGCTCTGTAACCGCTGGGAAGCAGGTCTTGCACTCAGCTGGGGACCCCTCAGCAGGTGGCTACCACCCTGAGCCAGCTGATGGCTGTTTTTGTTTTGTTTTGTTTTTCTTAAGAGACAGTGTCTCTCTCTGTTGCCCAGGCTGGATTGCGGTGATGTGAGCACAGCTCGCTGTAGCCTTGAACTCCTGGACTCAAGTCATCCCCCTCCTCAGCCTCCAGACTAGCTGAGACTACAGGCTGGCCTGCACCCAGCTAATTTTTTAAAAATAATTTTTTGTAGAGACAGGGTCTGGCTGTGTTACCCAGGCCAATCTCAAACTCCTGGGCTCAAGCAGTCCTTCCACCTTCACCTCTCAAATGCTGGGAGCCACGGTGCCCAGTCGTGGATTATTTTGAAAGAATGATGCCCCCCGCCCAGGGCCAGAGGATCCAGGTGGGAGTTGGGGACAGGGGGGTCCTCAGGGACATGGGCTGGATGGGAGGTGAGCACCAGGGACAGAGGGGTGGGCTCTGTTCTCTAGCTCAGGAGACAGGCAGATCTGAGAGGGCCAGGCTTGAGCCTGTGGTGGGGACCCAGCCACTGGGCTCCCCCGAGGTTGGGCTGCTCACCAGGGCCTGCCACTCCCAAGGAGGAAACAGACAAGAAACAGAACTTGGAGGGTAGAGAGGCCGCGGTGCTGCCCATCCGGCCCCCCGGGGACACTGTAGTCAGCCCCGCTCAGGACTCCTTCCGTTCCCCGACTTGCACTCATTCCCAGCGAGATAATTGTTTCTCCTCAGCTGTGAGCATGACATTGGCGCTCTGGCAAGTTGTGTTTTTGCCATGTGCCTCTTACGTGTACACTGAAATATTTATTTCTCTGCCGGAACCGTGGCTCCCAGCATTCATTCTGATTTGTTGCATTTTTGCTGCTTGCCCTGTAGCCACTTTTACTGATATATTTGCTCTGTCTGCAGGCAAAGGAATTCATTCACATTTGTTTAATTCGGGGCTTGTCTTTCCGTTATCAGCCTGCACCAAACCTGGGCTGCTGGGTATATATATTCCCTTATCAGTAGGTTATCCCCTTACCCACTCCACGCTGCCATTCACAGATCCTACTTGAGTTCTATTTAGCAATGTCATTTTATTCATTTTTTTCAAAGCTAGTAAAATGTGATTGCATTTCCTGAAGTTAAGATTGTCAGCTAGATCCCAGAACACGCCACTATTTATGTGAATGCAATCACACTTCACCACTTTCTGTAACCATTTTCAATTCTTGTATGAGGAAAGGTATTTAGATGCCCCCACCCCACCAGATTGTTTCCTTGCAAATTAGGGTATATTCTGCTGACAAGCATGGTCTTCGCAACCTTCTCATGCAGGAGCTGATCACTGCCCCATTTTATGCAGGGGAAACTGAAGCTCAGAGAGGAGGAGGGACTTGCCCAAAAGCCCACAGCAAAATTTGAAGCTGGGGTCACTGTCTTCAGACACATTTACCTTTTCCAAGAGTCAGATGTGTGCTAGGTTCATAGAGCCCACTGCCCGCCTCCCCCCCCCACTCCGCCCAGAGAGGCAGGTGGCTGGCACCAGGTGAGCCCGGCTGGCGTTGTCCTGAGGGTCTGTGGGCCAGAAATCAGGAATGTGGGAGCCCAGCCGAAGGTGCCTGAGGCCTCCGGCAATTGGAAGGAAAGATGCCGATGGGGTTGAGGCTGAGTAAATGCGTGCATCTTTGTGGTGGATGAAGTGGGATTCTGTGTGTGAAGAAGGAGGCGGGCTTGGGGTGCGAGACACTTTTGCTGGATGGAGCTGATGTGGGCCTTGGGAAAGCCGAACGTCACAATGGCAACAGCTGCAGCATTGACCCCAGATGTTGTTATGTCCCAGGCATGCCCTACGTGGGCGCACATGGACTGCAGAGGGAGACTCCAGGCGCTGGCCCTGTGCCAGACGGGGTTTGGGATTTCTTCCTTGCGGAAGTGAGAATAATCATAATGCCCCCCATGTTGTTGTCAAGATTCAGGGGTCACCCAAGTTGTTTAGCACAAACTCCGGCACCCACTAAGCACACGATAACCCACAGTCGTGATCTCTCCACCTGAGCAGGTATCGGGATGGGGGACTGAGAGACTGCAGAAAAGCCTCGGAGTCCCAGACCCTACAGGCTTGGAGGGGGCCCTGGGGAAGGCCGACTGCTGACTTGGAGAGGTCCAGGCAGGGCTTGAGTTGGGCAGATTACAGGCAGGGGTGCTCCCTGTGAGATGCCCCAGCTGGCATCAGTCTTGGGGGCCCAGATGAGGCTGCGCCTCCCAGAGCCTTCCTGTAGGGTGGCTGGGTGCCTGTGATGGCTGGGCACCAGGGACCTTATCAGGAGGGCTGACAGGTCCCAGGCAGAATCTCAGAGGGCTGCCCCTTTCAGAGGTGGACGGGAGGTCGGAGGACATGCCACACGGGCTTCTGTGGGGTCAAGATGCTTAATGGAGCCACATGTCTGGTGACACCAGGCCAGCCGCCCAGGATGGCTCACCCCATGGCCCGGCCACACCCTCTCTCCAGCCTGTCCGAGGCAGTGCATGTGTCTGGAGGAGACCCGGTGACACCCTTGCTCAGATGGAGCTCTCCTCAGGGAGGGGTTCCCAGCCATCCCCTAAGGTCCCCCCAGCCCGACCCAGCACTCTCCCCAAGGTGGGCAGTCCCCGATGTGCAGGGATAAGCTTGTCTACTGTCCCCAGGGCCTGGCCTGGCCTTGTGTGCCCTGCCTGGTGCCAGGAGGGCTTATAGCCTCAGCACTGGCTGTGCCTCCTGGGCACCCACTCAAGGGCTTGGGGGCTCCCCAGAGGAGGTGGCAGCTGAGCTGAGATGAGGAGGACCCACGCTGGTGAGGCAGAGCCAGGGTCTCAGGGGACACAGGGAGACAGTCCATAAAGTCACAGGGAGACCTTGGCCCAAGAAGGTGAAACCAGTACCCCAGACTCACCCCCAAACCTGCCCACTCTAACCAGGACAGGGTCAGGGTGGGGGGCTGGCAGCATCCACTTCTCACTTCTTTGCCATGGACACTCCCATGCCCCCATCTTCCTCCAGCAGCATAGGAATCCCCAAGGGCCCTCATCAGCCCCAGCTCCTGAACTAGAGGTCTCAAACTGCAGTCTCTGGGGGAGATCTGGTCATGGGGGGATACTGGAGGACTCCCGCTGGTCCCCTCCCAGGTGTCAGAATATCAGCAACCTGTGTCTTCCAGCAGGGTCACCAAGGTGAGTTCCCTTGGGTGGAGGACAGGGACAGACAGAGCTGCGCACATCACAGCTGAAGGCTCTGGCTTTCTTCCTGTCCCAGCGCCCTTCAGGGGCTCCAGGCCTCATGCAGAGGCTCTCTCCTTGGCCGATGTGGGAGGCATTTCTGCCCTAGGTCTCAGCCAGTAGTCGCCCAGCCGCACGGTCAGAGCCGGGCCTGCCTGGTTCCCTACCTCCAACCTCCCAGGCAGTGGCGCAAGCCATGGCTCCTGAAAAGGAAAACCTGGGAATTCCTTCAATGTCCACGGTAGCTGTTGATGAGCTCAGAGCACCATGGGTCATAAGCCCCTCCCTGCATGTCAGTAACAGGGACACACGTCTCTGATGCGCAGGGAGGGAAGAGTCTGAGTGTATGAAGCTGTCTGCCCACGCAGGCCACACGTGGATGGGGCAAGGACACACAACTGAGGAATACAGGACTTGGAGGACTCCCGTCTTATATAGTAATGTTTCTGCCTGGACCACTCTTCTATAAAGACTCACCATCATTTTTTACCCAGTAATAACGCTATGAGATAACCCGGTAGTTTATCTCGTAATGTGGAACAGCCAGAGCCAGTTGGAGACAAACATCCCCCTGAGGCCGACCCATAACAGCGGCCGCTGGAGCCAGGCCCTTTGGGGTATTTAAGATTTCTTTAGCCAGGCCTGGGGGACATGGCAGGGAGCACCTTCAGAGCTGTTCAAGGCCTTTTTCTCCCCTCTCGGAAGGGCTCTGAGTGGAGTCAAGTGAGGCGCCCGTGCTCACCCGCCAGGTTGTTCCAAGCACAGGCAGGCGGGCTCTCTGCCAGGCTCACGGGTGTCCTGAGAGCAGCTCTGACGTCGGTGGAAAGTGCTCCCGGTGAGTCTACGGTCAGTCCTTGTGCCCAGCATTGATTTGCCTTCTGCTCTCGAGCTGGGCTTTGCTGTTGGTACTCATCTTGTCTCCAGGCGCTGAGCAAG
Organism: Cacajao melanocephalus; assembly: GCA_963573385.1. Classification (NCBI taxonomy): domain Eukaryota; kingdom Metazoa; phylum Chordata; class Mammalia; order Primates; family Pitheciidae; genus Cacajao; species Cacajao melanocephalus. Next base: position 36,468 of record CAUYLG010021615.1, on the reverse strand, counting down.
CTGACCTTGGCCTCCCTGGGCCCCTGGCTGCATGAGGCTAACGTCTCCCTACCCCTGCCAACACCAGGGCGCAGAGGAGTTGGCCCATGGCTTTCTTGAAACCATGCGTTCATGCATTTCACTCCTGATTATAGAACTAAGGTGTGCTTTGGTAGACAGTGTGGGGGACATGGGAAGGATAAAGGAGATAACAAGTTGGTCTGACATCCCAGCACCCAGGGCAGGGATCCAGAGGGGAGATCTGGGTGTATTTCTCTCCCTTGTCTTCTCTGCAGGCGTGACGCAGCTGTGCACACACATCATGTGGACACGTACAGATACGGCACACCCACTTGTGCACATGTGGGACGTTTGCGCCACCTTGCAGTGTGTGTGAGGCTTGTGCATATCCACTGCCCTTTGTGGGAGGCACATTCACACCTGTGCCCCTACCTGAGGCCAGTCCTCTATCACTGCAGGCGCCTGTGCATTTCCTGGGAGGCACGTTCCCAGTTCATGAAGAATTCTCCGCGATGGATCGGCTCCAGGCCCTGCCTCACCGTCACTAGCCACACACTGGCTCACAGCCAGGGCTCTCCTCACAGGGGTCTGAATGGCAAGGGGTGGACCCCAGGATGACCCAGGACAGGCGGCAGTGACAGGGTGAGTTCTCAGGACGCGGGACAGGCTGTGTGTGGCTCCCGGTTCTCAACAGGTGCAGAGATCCCAGGAAAAGCCATGAGATGCCTCCTGCACTTGTTCCACCAGCAACCTGCAGGGGTGGGTGGGATCAAGAGTGGCAGCAACGGCAGATGCCCAGACATCCCCCAAAAAGAGCAGGGGGCACTCTGGGGGATGTCCTAGAGGGACAGGAGCTGGGAGAGAGCCCCGGGGCACCGAGGGCTCCCCTCACACAGGGTCTGTCCCAGCCAACGTGCACTCTCCCTGAGCCCTGCATGACCTCCTGCCCATAGGTGAAGACCCAGCCTCAGCTCCTTGCACGCGGCAGGATCACTCATCCATCCATGTGTTCACACCGGCAAGCCCAGAGACAGGAGGACGGCTTCTGTCCCGGCAGTGCAACATTGCTGGAGGCGTCCTCCAAGAGTCCCCAGCCCCACACACGCTGACGGAGGACAGCAGTGGCACGTCCCGACAGTGACCACCATTCACTGAGCGCTCAGCAGGGGTGGGTGTCAGGGTCAACCTGCACCACGTTACTGTGAAAACAGTCCCCAGGACCCGCTAACCCACTTCATACACCAGGACGAAAGCCAGGGAGCACGTGCACACTCAGTGTGGGGCCAGCACGCTGTCCAGCTGCCGTAGGCCAGTGAAACGGGAAGAGTCCCCTTGTCGCCCTAGCAGGGCACGTGATGGGGGTGTGCTTTGCTTGGGCTGCTCAAAGCTCTAGGGGAGCATGCAGACGGGCAGGTTGTGGGGCTCCCACCCACAGCAGTGTCTAGGGGTGAATGTTTACAGCTGAAGCCCCAGTGCGCATGTATTACAGGGCGCTCTTTTAGTTTGCCATCAGTAGGGCGGCTTGCATTAGTCAGAGGGTTTCCTGTATCCTGGGGTTCTTGACTTGCTGTACCAGAATAATCAGCTCACATGCGGTCTTGGAGAATGGGCGCAAGGTTTTATTGAGTGGCGGTAGCTCTCAGCAGATAGGGAAAGCCAGAAGGGGGTGGAGTGGGAAGGTTTGCCCTGGAGTCGGGCCCCTGAGCGGCCAGGCTCTCCTCCACCTGCCACAGCCAAACTCCGTGTGGATCTGCTGGTCGGCGGCCTGCCAGCATGCCGGTGCCTGTCGGCGCGTTCATCTCGACGTCCAGCCGCCCGTGTGTGCCTCCGCTGATGTCCTCCTCTCCACACCAGCGGCTGTGTGCCTGCCTGCTAGGGTCTTGGGGGGGTTTATAGGCACAGGATGGGGGTGTGGCAGGCCAGGGTGGTCGTGAGAAATGCTACATTTGGGCAGGAAGTGCCTGTCCTCACCTGGGTCCGTGGGGTTGGAGCCCTAGCCAGGGACCACGCCTCTACCCAGCACTTCCCTTCCCCACTCCTGTATCATTTAAATGGACCATGCTTTTCCCTCCCCAGCACTTCCCTTCCATATCATCAACAGTCCACTCTCCAGCCACGTGGGGCCAGCAGTGGCTGGGCTCCAACTCAGGTCTGTACCAGACCCTCATTCTTAACCCCCTGCCCATGTCCCAGCTTCCCCAGGTCTTGACTCCCGAGGTCCCAGCCTCCTTGAGGTCTCATCTCCTGTTCCAGGCCTCAGCCTCCCCTGAGTCCCTGCCTAGCCCAGTTCCTACCTCCCACATCCCTCTTCCAAGGTCTCTGCTTCCACAGCCCACCCAGCTGTACCCCTACCCCACAAGTCTCCTGGGACCCAGGAGGCCACTCACGGGCTAAGCCTGGTGGCATCACGTGGAAACCTCACTCTGAGCACAGCCCTGTGGCCGTGGCTGCTGACTTTCATGGTGCATATTAAATGCCATGAAGATGGATGGAATTGGTTTTCAGTGTCCAGAGGACTGCAGCACGTGGAGGAACAGCCACCCTGAGGGGCCTCTCCCCAAGCTCTGGGGAGAGGGCCTGGGGCGCAGGGATCCATTTAGGGTGTGATTGGGGGAGAAGGCAGGAGGCAGGTGGGACCCTCCCTGGAGCCTCTCCTGATACCCCGAGTGCTGGGAATGGGAGCTACTTGGTGGGGGGTAGCCACTGCCCACAGAGTCCCCTGGGAGCTGCCGGCCGAGGCAAGTCTGAACAGGGGTTGACACAGCCTCTCACTCCTTCAGGTGCCCTCAAATGGGATTCAGTCAACCCTGTCTTGGCTCCTGGCCCAGCCTGTGGTCTGAGGGTCTGTCCAGACCCCCAGGTAGGCAGGGGCCTGGGACATCCCTGAAGATGGCTGGGCCTGCAGCGACAGAGGCGGCCGGCAGAGAGCAGCAGAGGGCTGCAGAATTGAGCGGCCGGCACTCACAATCCCGGGATGTAGCCACCCTACATCCAAGGAGCTCTGCCTCTGCCCTGGGCCTTGTCCCACCCCAGGACACCCCAGACCCTGGCTTGGCTGTGACGGGGGAGGCCAGGCCTCACTCCTGTCCCTCCTGACACCTGCCTAGCCACTGGCCTGGGCCACTACCCTCCAGGCCTCTCCTGCCACCCACCCCAGCACCAGGCCCCCTGACACCCTCCCAAGAGTCCCCTCCTGGACACTGTCCTGGCCCGGCCAAGATGCCAGCACAGGATCTCCCCGAAACACTCCAGGCCCTGGAGGACAGGGTGGGGCTCCAGTGCCTGCCAGGTGGCACTCATGAACAATCCCAGGGGCCACGTACCCTGGACCCACCTCCCCCAGCACAGAGACCCCCACCACAGACCCTCAGTCACGAGGATGGACACAAGGCTCCCGGGGCATGGGCAGAGGGTTGACGCTGGCCCATAGTGTGGGCATCACATCATAGGGTGAGACGGAGACTTGGCCCCCAGGGCAGCGACCGATGCTGACCTCGGGCTGAACCAGGTCTGAACATCCTCAGGGGCCAGCCTCTCCCTGTGGGGTCCCTTAAAGGTGGCCATGGGCTGGGCCCACCTCGAGCCCAGAACCTGGAGGGCCACAGAGCCTCGTGACCCTTTGTGGTCCCTTTGTGTCGTCTGGTGGCAGGAAGCTCCCCTTCCCATCCACCCAGTCTGTCAGCCATGGGGTAAGGCGACCATGACTGGTGAGGCCCACAGTCCTGGCTCCGACCTAGCACTCCTCGGGACCCCCTCCCATGCCCAGCTCCCTGCCAGACCCACACACCCAACCCAGCTAACCCCAGCCCCACCCTCTCCTCCTTGACCCTGGGCAGCAGCCTCCACTCTCCTTCAGTGGTCCCCTCTCTGGCCCCTCTTCCTGCCTCCCCGCCCTATTCACCTCTTCCCACCCACTCCTGAGAACCCTCCCACACATGAGCACCCGTCCGAACACTGCCCATCAGGCCTGGCTGGGCCTGACCCTCTCCTGAGGTGGGGGCTGCAGCCTGGTGGGCTCAGCGCATCAGCACAGACTTGTTTCTGCCACATCAGCTGGTGAGGAATGGGCAGACCAAGGGCCAGATCTCCGTGGCCTGCCCCGGGCACCGTGATGGTCCAGGTGGTGCAATGAGGGAGGAGCTCCAGGTGGCGACAGCTGGCTGGGGCAGAACGCATGAATCAGGGCTGCCCAGAGGGGAGGTGGGCCCTGGGCTGAAGGAGCCCTGAGGAGCACAGTTGAGCCCTGAGCAAGCAGTACCTGAAACCCACCCCACTGGGTTTGCACCAGCCCCACAAGCCCACACGGAACTTCACTGTTCCCCAGTGCATGGTGGATTTTCTGTGCCCCAGAGCCACAGACTCACTGTCTGTGTCATCTCCGTTTACCCGCACCCCACCACACCCCATCCTGCCGCTCCCCAGCCAGGCCAGGAGCTGAGTGCTGGTCACTCAGGGTTTAACCCTCAAGTCCACCTTTCACTGGGGTGGTCAGCTTGCCTTCGATGTTGATGCCCAGGAGGGTCTACCTAATTGCAGCCTTTGCCTTCCTCTGGAAGCCGCCCCTTGGGGAGCCCTGTGAGAAAGAGGCCCGAGTGCCCCCGGGGAGAACCCCATACTTCCCAGAGGAAGTTAGGCTGGGGGTGGCATTGACCCCTAACCTGGAGCCCTGGGCTAGACATGGGAAGTTTCCACGTGTAAGGAGAGGTGGCTCCTGGGAGGCAGAGGAGGAGGCCTGGGAGGCCCCAAGGTGAGGCATCCCCTGAGCCACACCTCAGCACCTGGCTTCCCCCCTCAGTTGCCAAGAAAATGCCACCTCCTCTGATGGACAGCAGCACATGGGGGCTCCCAGTCAGACATGGGGTTTGGCAGGCCTCGGGGTCCCCAAGTCCCAAGTCCCAGTGCGGCGATGCACCCCAGAGATCGGCTGCCCGTGAAAAGCCTGTCTTCCCAATTACCTGCAGCCCCTTGCCTCGGGGATAATTGGCTCCCTGCAGTTCCTGCCAGGCCGCTTGCCTCCAGAGAAAGCTGTTGGGGAGCAGGCTGGGCAGCACAGGCCCCAGAACAATCTCACTGGTGTCAGAGCCCCAGAGACGCCCAGCAGCCCCTGCAGTCCCAGGGACAGGCCCCAGGGAGGCCCATCCTGAAGGGCAGAGGGTGGACAGAGGAGGTGCTTCCTGGAGGCCATTGTGACCCGGGAGAATGGTTTATTCTCAACCTTGCTCCTTAGGGCTACGCGCTGGGAAGATGGGAGCTGCAGACCCCGCTGGTGCCAGCCCTGCCGCCCGCCCTCATCTCCCCTGGCAGTTCCTCTGGCCTCACACACAAGAGCACCAGCAGATCCCTGCCTGGCCGTGGCCCCACCTGGTTGCATGCCCCTGTCCTTGGCGCAGCCTCCAGGAGCCTGCAATGAATATCTGAAGGTCCCTACCGCAGACAAGGAACACCAGGAAGACGGTGGGCCTCATGTGCCTCCTGTGACACTAGGTCCGTGGCCCAGAAGGATGCCAGGGCCTGTGGTGGGCTTGGCTGGGCCTCAGGTGACTTTTGAGAAGCTGGCGAAACCACAAGAGATGCTGAGTCCCTCCTAGGACCCAGCATCAACTCCAAAGCTTGTCTTCCTCGCCAGGGCTCAGGGCTGACACCTGCCCAGGGCATCCATGCACAAAAGGGCCCCTTCACCAAGCGCCTGTCTAGCAAATGACAGCCCGACTTGGCAAATGCCCACAGCTCCCCAAGGGTCCTGCTGACTGAAGGCCCAGGCACCCACATGCAGGTGGGGCTGTCTGACTCCCGCACCTGCCCCAGGAGCAGCCCCACTGTACCGGCTTTGTCTCCCCTTTCCCTGAAGCAGCGTTTTCAAGGACAGACATTTTGAAACAAAAGAGTTGGTTGATTAAAGGAGCACCCTCCTCCCACTAACAAAAGATGGGCCAGAGCCAGCACTGTATGCCACAGCACGCAGAACACAGGCTTCGTGCCCGGGCCCTGCCCTTCCCTGGCTGGCCGTGTGTCCCCTCCAGGCCTGTCAGTGGGCTTCCTGACTGCCTCATCTCCACTGTCCCTGGTAGCCACCCCACTGCACCCTCCTCCATGGCGCCCTCTGAATGAGGCCACCGAGGGGACACGGATGACTCCAGCTGGCATGGCCTCGCCATCTCTTGGGGCTGCTGCACAGTGGCCACGCTCTCCTCACTGTTGGGAATGTTCTGGAGCCGAGTTGGTGCAGGGAGGGTGGAAGAGGCCCGGGGCCCTCTGCACACCCACCCCTTGCAGCAGTTAGCAGTGGCTGGGGAGAGAAGGGTGTGAGCTCTGCAGACATGGTACTCCAGGGTAGGCTGTGCCAGGGCCCACTCTAGCCGTGCAGGGGCTGTTGGGGCATGGCAGGCTCTGGGGGGCATCCAGGGTGCTCAGATGGCACCTGTAGGGGAGCAGGGTCCCAATCTCAGTGCTGTCCAGTCAGATGGGCCTGGCCTGAGTTCCAACTGCCTCTCCCAGCTGTTTGACCCCAAACATCACGGTTTTTCTGTCCTCTGGAATGGAGTTGGGGAGGGATGAAAGCCTCATGGGGAGTGGAGGACCCACAGAGTCCCGTGGAAGTGCATGGCAGCTGTAAGCCTTTCATTCTGAGTATCTGAGAACCTGGGAGGGGCTGGGAGCTCGTCTGGGCTGAAGTCCCGTAGTGAGGGGTGGTGGCCGCAGCCAGGATGCACCATTCATTGCCATTGACAATGAAGGAGGTTTGGGAAGGGAGATGGTTTGGGGGACATCATCCAGGGTCCCCGGGCTGGAGGGTCCCATCTTTGGAACAGAGGGGCTGGGGGCCATTCCAGAACAGTGCCCAGAAGAGAATGGGCTCTGAGCCGGCTGCCCAGCCCCCTCCTGCTGTGTGTGGCTCTGGCCAAGCGCAGGGCCCCGCCCCTCAGCCTGTTTGGCCGCTTCTCCCCTCCCTTCTCTGTTGCCTGGTCCCCTGGAGCTCTCCCTTCCCCGCCATGGGGCTCAGTTAAAGAAAAAACTGATCCCAGCAGATGAGGGGAGGGACAGCCCTGCTGGGGGCAGAGGTGGGCGCGGGGGGAGCCTTGTCACAGGAAGGATGAAAGCTCAGACTCCAGCCTGTGGGTCCTGGCTCTAGGCTTCTCGACTCCCAGGCTCCCCAAAAGGTCTGTAGTGTCCGGGCACCCAGGTCCCCATCTCGGGTGGAGGGGGCACAGTGTCTCCCACAAGCGCTCTCAGCCCAATCTCGGGATTCCTCACGCACACCCAGGGCCTCTGGAGTGGTGAACCCCTGCATCCCCTGCTTTCTTCAGCTCAAAACCAGGGCAGGTTCAAAACACGTGTGCAGCTCATCGTACATGCGGGTTTGGAATTTCCAATGCGGTGCCTCCAATTTCACAAGATATTGCCCCACTTTAGACATTTTCAGGGGAAGGAGATGGGGGCTGGGAGGGGCCAGGTCCTGTGGAGGGTGGGGCTGGGGGAAGCAGCCATAGGGTCCTTCCCTGCTCTTTTCAGTCTGGCTCAGATATTTTTTAGATGAAATAAAATCTCTGATTCACAGTGGTGGTTTCTGCACTGCCCCCGGGGTCTGGGGTCAGAACTCCCCTGCTGCGGCACCATACGTGCCATTTTCTGTGTTTGGGGGCTCAGGGAACACGGTGTGAACCATGAGGGGAGGAGCTTGGGAAGGTGGGGATGGGCCGCTGGAAGCTGTGGGCCAGAGTCCTGGTGTGGCAGCCTCCACCACGGCAGGCGGGTCCCGTGATGCCCAAGGCCCAGGGCCCCCTGTCCAAGGTGAGGAGCCGTGTCTGGGTCTCTGGGGAGGCCGGGCTGCCTGTAGTGGACTGGCTGTCCCCTGGAGCCCTGCACCAATGCCCGTCCTCAGATGCTCCCAGCTCCGGCTTGCCTCAGGGCCTTGGCACTGGCGGCCCTTCCTGGCCTCCTATCCCGTGAGGTCTTCAGAAGCAGTCCCGCCTGAGTCCCAGCTCTGCAGACTCTGCTCTGGGCCACGTTTCCTCACTGCAGGCCCAGCTGGATCTGTGTGGGATCTGCCCGGGTGCCGCATCGCAGAGACTGGGGAATGGAGGATGGCGGGCTCCCAGGGACCCTCTGGGCGGCTCTCCAGGCTGGGTGCATGCTGGACGCTCACTCCACTCTGCCCTCCATTTGCCCATGTTCCATTCACCGGGCTGGGCCTGGAGGGTCAGGGGTGTGAGGGTGGGTGCTGCTTAGAGGTCCTGGCTACGGGGCAGGGGGCCCAGCCTCAAGACTGCGGCCTGGCCCTGAGCGTGGGCGCAGCCCGGCTCCCCAACTCTCTTCCCCATAAATAAAAGATTCCCTTCCTCCTTCCAGCTTGCGCAGCCGCCTGCTCACCGGCCCGGCCCTTTGTGCCCACGCGTTGCCATGGAGATGGGCGATTCAAAGGCCTGGCACTTCAAGGCTTCCCTCCTCTCCTGGCGGGCCGGGGCGGGGGTAGCCGGGATGGTTGCCCAAGCCCCAGTGGGTGCCGCTTCGTCTCTTCATCCAGCCAAATGCCAGATCCTGCCAGGGCTAGGGCACCCACTAATTCTCACTCTGCTGTGGATAGCTGACTCTGGCCCCTACCCTGAAAACAGGTGTGCTTTTACAGGGACCTTCTTCAAAGTTTGATAGAATAAGGGAAACTGAGGCACAGCTGGTCCCATGGCCACCCTGCGGAACACAGAGCCAACTCCCTGCGCTGGTCCACCATTCGCACAGCGGGCTGCTTCGGGCTGTGTGCTTGCCAGGGTCATCAGGCTCCAGGATGTAGCCCTGAGGAGAGGCAGCCCTTCCTCCATCCCAGCACGGATGGCCCGGGGCTGGAAGCCGGGATTTGGGGTGAGCTGCACGGGGATGACTAATCCAGCCACAAAGCTGTCCCCTCCGCACTCTGCACGCCATGCCGGTTGGAGCGATCTCTGAGTCACCATCGAGACATCGAGAATGTCGCAGGGTCTTTGAGGCTCTTCTGCTCCCCCCAATCCTGTTCCCCACTCACACTTTTTCTCTCTCCACAATGTGCCCTGTAATCATCTCCTAAGACTCGTGTGACTTGCAGCAGCAGCAGCAGCACTTTCTGGTTCAGCCACTGCCTCCCACCTGCCCCACTGTGGCGGACGCTTGGCATTCGTCACCTGCTCACTGTGGCACCTTAGAACCTCGGTTTCCTCTCCTGCTAAATGGAAGCAGTCGTCCACTCTTAACAAATGTCCACAGATGTCTGGGGGGCAGGCCTCTGTGCCAGGCCCAGGAACAAGACACCCGATTTGGGGGAGACTCTGTCCCCCTTGCTCCACCCCAGAAACTCTGGTGAGGGCGATGGGTCACAGAGTTACTTCCAGGCCCCAAGTGGTTGGCCCGTCAGGTGCTTCCCGGGAGTCACAGGTTGGAGGGAAGGAGGCCAGGGAGAGGTGGCAGAGCTGGCTGTACCCCAAGGCTGGCTCTGAGGGGCCCATCCTTGGCCTCCATCCCTCCCTGGCCCAGACCCCTGTCTTGCCTCAGCAGCCCAGCCCACGGCAGCCCTCCTCTCACAGGCTGCACAGATGGCGGTCTGGTTCCGGCTGTGGAGCAGACAAGGCACATGGACATAAAGAAATACGGTTGTGTAGTGTGGCCAAGCCATGGAGGGAGCTTGAGTAACCTCGATGTCTACATTAAGACTTCCCGGGAGGGAGCTGTCCCTTCTGGAAGGGTTCTGGGGACAGTCGTATGGCTCTTTTCAGTGGAAGGATCCACATCCCAGGCACTACCATCGCATCCCCAAGAAGCCCTGAAACCCAGGTGTGGGGATGCAGCTGGCCCAGCCCCAGCAGGGAAGGGAGCGCAGCAGCTGGGCCTGGGCGCAGCTCAGCAGTGTCCTGGGTCAGAAAGTGGGAGGCTTTCCTGCACATGTGACTTCAGGACTGGGTCAGGGCTCAGGCTCCCCAGAGGGTAGAAACAGTGCACGCAGGGCCACTGGCTCCCCAGCTGAGGCCGCGTCCTTGCCTCCCAGGCTCAGGGCCCCGTCCCTCAGGGGCTTGGTGCTCTTCTCTGCCCCTTGGATTTCCAGCAGGCCTGCCCCACCCCAGGACTTGAGGGGAGACTGGGACTGACCGCAATCCCCCCGGCACAGGGCAGATGATTGATAGAACTGGGCCCTGCCTGCTCTCCCAGCCCCCAGGGCCCCTGGAGGTGAGCTCCCAGACATCACCAGGGCTAATTTGGGAGCCCTGCCCCATAGAGGAAACCCCCTGCACCAGGCAGAGCCCCCTTGGCCCCTGCTTTGGCGGAGGGCTGCGGCCCACGCTGCCACCTCCCGTTCCCTGCAGCGGAGCTAGATGATGGCTATTCCGTCAAGGGGACCCTTGGCCTAGAGCATCAACGCCACTCAGCCAGGACTAGTTTAGGTGACAGTTCGGGGCTTGGACGCTGGCCTGTCTGATTTGCAGCCCAAGCATGCCCCACCATACTGTTTTCTACAGAGTGGAATGGAAAGAAGGCCAGAGACCAGGAGACCCAGCCACAGCCACGAGGGAGAGGGCTGGCCAGGGCTGAGCCTGCTGCCCCTGACCTCCTGAGAGCAATGGCACATGCCCCTCCATCTGCCATCTGCACACAGGGTCACCTCCAGCCTGCAGGGCAAGGGGGCCAGGGCCGGATCCTGAGTGTAGGGGCATCCTTGGCAGGGTAAGGGTCAGCCTGACTCAGACTCCACAGCCACACCCTGCAGCGAGACCGACAGGTGGAATAAACCCACCAGCCCCGCCCCCCAACCAGGAAGAGCTCTACAGAGTGGCCCAATCTGGCCATGTCCCTGAGAGGGGGTGCTGCTGGTGCGCCCTGAGCAGGGGGTGGGCTGCGTCCCACTGCTGAGTTCTGTCTATCCCAGATTTTTGCTACCAAGCCCGACTTTTTTAAAAATAAACTTTTTAACTTGAGAACAGTTTTATTTTTGCTGACAATTTGAGAACAGAGTACAGAGAGACCCCTCCACCACACACCCAGTGTCACCGTCGTGAGCATCTCGCATTGGTAGGTTAGAGTAGCTGAGCCAATGACACGGGCCCGGCCCGGCAGGGAAGGGAGCATGGCAGCTATTTTCAGCTACCGTCCATACAGCGTTCGTGTTTCCTTCGTTCTTACCGGATGTCCTTTTTCCATTCCAGGATCTGATTTTGGGCATGGAAATTGCCAAAACTGAGGCGACACAGGAGTGTGTTTGGCCAGGTGGTCCACTCACTGCTGCGTCCCCGAGATGTTCATCCCAGCGCCCCAAGAACTCGGGGGTTTTCAGAGGGTCTCACCTGTTGCGTGCCAGAGACACCCTCCTGGGCCTTGGATTCCTCCCCTGTGATGAAGGCCAGGGCTGCAGGCTCCTCCACACCACGCTCGGCCCCAGCAGGCAGGCAACAGAGGCCGTGTCCCACTGTAGCTGTGGCCAGCTGTTCCAGGGCCGGACAGCCCTACGGGGAGCTGAGCCCCCACCTCGAAGTCTCCGTGCGCAAGGTGCTGGTGGGGGTGGGGTGGGGCAAAGGCCCGTTCCTCCAGGGGCCACAGGAGGGGCTTCTTGATCTGTAAACGGGAGGGTTTGGGAGGTGACACCCCAACTCTCACCCCAATTCTCACCCTCCGCTTCTCACCCCACAAACTATTGCCATGACTTCCCACCCCCACCTCTCACCCCCACCTCTCACCCCCACCTCTTACCTGCAGCTCTCACCTCCCACTTCTCACCCCCTCTCACACCCCTTCCTCTCCCCCACACCTCTCACGTTTCAGCTCTCACTCCCTCTATTTCCACCCCCTCCATCTCTTCCTGCTCCCAGCTCAGCCCCCACGGAAAAGGTGGCCTTTTCCCCAGATAGCTGGGCAGGGGCTGGACTGGACGGATTGCTAGCAGGGGAGGCACGCTTGCTCTTCTTTGGTGACAGTGGCTCTCGCCGCATGTGATCCTGGAGCTCAGGCCTATCCGGCACCCATCCTGGGAGGCAGCAGGGTGGCTGTGTTCCTGCAGACATTGACAGCCCACCTTGGCACTCAGGGACCAGCGATCGGCCCCCCTCCTCCAGGCAGCCATCTGGATCACTCCTCACTTCTCCAGGCAACTGGCATCTCAGCACCTCCCCAGTGCATGTCCCCAGACCCTGCAAACTCAGTCCTGTCAGCCCCTAGGCTGCTCTGGGACCCCCAGGGACGCTCCTTTCCTCAAGTCCTCTTCCTCCCACGCTCTCCATTCCCTTGGATTCTTCCTACTGGGAAGCAGATCTCACCCCATTTCACCATCAGGGAAACTGAGTCTGGGAAGGTAAAGGGACTGCCCAGCGCCATTCCTGTGGGAGGCCTGGGACTTGCTGGTGGCCTGTGATGGTGGGGGGACAACTGGAGTCCCCAGGACCGCCAGGACCACGCCTGACAGTGGAGGCCTAGGGCGAGGGGCTGGGGCCGAGCAGGGCCTTTGTGGCGTCAAGACAGGAGACAAGTTAAGCAGGTCTGTGCTAACGGGGCGCTAACGAAGACAAGAAGGGTGAGCAGGCGTCAGGAGCGCTTGGAGACTTGCAATGGGACGGCCATGAGAGCTTGGCCCACGGCCATGTCAGTGGTGGCGAGGAGAGGACGGATGTCCACCGTTTTTTGTTTTATTTTCTACTTTATTATTTTATTAGTTTTCTAGAGGGTCTTGCTCTGTTGCCCAGGCTGAAGTGCAGTGGCACAACCATGGCTCACTGCAGCCTTGACTCCTGGGCTAACGTGATCCTCCCACCCCAGCCTCCCAGGTAGCTGAGACTACAGGCGTGCACCACAGCACCCAGATAATTTTTATTTTTATTTCGGTAGAGACTGAGGCTCACTATGTTCCCTAGGCTAGTCCCGAACTTCTGGCCTCAAGGGATTCTCCCCACTCTGCCTCCCAAAACGCTGGGATCACAGGTGCAAGTCACTACACCCAGCCTGTTTTATTTTTAAAAATATATATATATATTTCCGGTTTTGAATGGGTATCTTCTCCTTCCGTCCCGTCTCCAGCGGCCTGATACCCCCGAGCTGTACCTGAAGGTGGTCCCCTTCCTCACCCCCACTGGACGTATCTGTGAGTGCTTCACTCCAGCCCCACCAGACCTGCAGGCTTCCCTGCTCTCCAACAGCCAGACCTGCAGGAGCCCCGAAGCAGCCCCCATGGGGAATCCCCACCCCGCTGACGGCTGCCATCCCTGTGTGTGAGGGGCGGCATCTCACCGTAGCTTAGGTCTGCACGTTTCTCATTCTGAGTGAAGGTCACAGGGTGTGACGGGTTCCTTTCATGTCTTTGCCCATTTCTCTCCTGGGCTGCTGCTCTTTTTCTTACTGATTTGTATTGAGAACCAAAAATGGCCCTTTGTGAAATGAGTTGCCGGTATTTTTGTTGGTTGTCATTTTATGGTGGTTTCTTCTCTCCGTGCATCTGCCTTTTATTTTCCTGAGGTTGAATATACCCATCTTTTGTTTCATGGCTTCTGGGTTTTGTATAATTCTTAGAATGACTCAAGATTATAGATTTTTTTTGCATTCCATGCTTTCTTCTAGGAGTTTTATGGTTTCATCTTTACTTTTGAAATCTTAGTTCCACTTGGAACTTGTTTTAGTGTCAAGGAGTGAAGTAGGAATCCAAATGTTTCCTCCATATGTCAATTCCGCTGTCTCAAGGCCAAGTGTTGATTGTATATGTGGGACTATTTGTTGAATATTCCATCTCTCTTCGATTGTATATGTGGGATTATTTGTTGAATATTCCATCTCTCTTCTTGGATTTGACCTGCTTCTTCTCTAATTTGCATTTGAGCCTCTTTCTGGACTCTTTCCTATCACACGACTGTCCAGGATCTGTGTTAATTATCATGGTCTTAGAATATAGGGCGTTTCAGGATGTGAAATGGCCCGTCTGTCTCCGTACACCGATTCTTTCATGTGAATTTCAGAATTGCTCCAGACGGGCCTCCTGATTCATTCAAGGAACAAGCAGTCAGGCATCGGCCAGGCCAGAGAATGGGCCGTGGGTCCCAGCACTGGGCTTTCATCTGGGTTCCATCTCATTGGCCTGTGCCCCGGGGCCTGGCTCCTTGGGACTTGGCCAGTCCTGCTGGTGGAGTGCGCAGGTGTGACACTGAGTGCTGGACTCTGTTTCCATGTGAGGCCTTGGGGTGAAGCGGTGTCCTAAGGGAGTGGCCAAGGCAGAGGACCCTCTTTCTGGATGTCCTCACTTGCCCATGGGAAGGGAGGTGGTCCTGGCTGAGCCACAAGTTCCCACAGGCCCTGCACACATGCACCTTGGCAGAGCCAGCCAGAGAGGCCTGAAGACCGGAGCACATAGGCGGCACAGGACAGGCAGGAGTGTCCAGGAGGGAGCCAAGCTGTGGCCACTCCGCTAAGCCATCTGTTCCAGCAGGCAGTGGACTGAAAATGCTCAGCTCAGAACCCCAAGCCTAGGCGTGGACCAGAGCCTCCAGAAACCTGCCCCTTAGACGGGCTGGCTAAGAGTGGTGGCTGGGAGCCAGAGACCCAGGACTCAGGCAGCCCCCAGCAATCCATGTGGCCTGTTCTCAGCTGCACCCCCAGGGCATCGGACTCGGCTCCCACCATGGCCGGCCTCCTGGGAGCCCCTCGCCTGGCTGGATGGGCAGTAGGGCGGGGGTATTGAGCAGAGGGTGGGTGGGGGCGACAGGCCCCAGATGTCCTGACGCAGGCTAAGAGAAGCGCCTCCGAGGCTGGCAGCAAACCCCGGCCAGCCTGGACCGTCAGCAGGAATCCTGGCTAAAAATACCCGAGTCTCAGAGGCCCGCCGGCTGCTGCAGCCTCCTCAGAGCCCCCTCCTCACGCTGGGCAACGCCCATGTGCCCCTCCACCTCCCTTGCAGGTGACAAGGCCTGTTGGACACAGGAGAAAACTCAGGGACTGTCCACAGAGGCCCCATCCCACTGCAAGGCCAGGGCTGGTCCCGCCCTGCTCTGCACCCGAGAGCCTGGGAAGGGGTCAGGAAAGGCCCCATCAGGACCAGCTTGGGCAGGGGTACCCGCTTTGCTGGCCCCACCCTGCACAGCCCCGTGTCCCATGGCTCTCAGAGGCACAGTCACTGGCTGGGGGCAGAGCCCCAAGGTCTTGGTCTGAGTCACCCTGGCAGAATGTGGGGTGCCAGGTAAGTGCCAGGTGGGGTCTTCCCAGTTATCCCTGTGGGCTTCAAGTGACCACACGGCATAGATATGCCCTTTGTCCTGGAATCACTGGCTGTGGGACTCAGGCCAAGGCCTGCCTCCCTGGCAATCTGTTTCCCCACCTGTACCCAGTGGGGATATGTGGAAGGGCGTCCAGCAGAGGTACATGGGGTGTTACAGCCTACCTCCCAGAGTGTTTGCTGAGTGGTAAATGACTGAGGAAGTGAGCAGATGAAGGCGGCGAGGGAGGCTGTGGAGGGTGGGACCACGGAGCTCAGAGTCAGGCTGGCCCTTCTGCGTCCTTGGCAGGGCACCCCGTGGCAAGCCCTCAGCCTCTCCATCTGGGAAACGGAACAAACTTCCATGCGGCGTGGATAGTGGTGGCCCACAGTGGGGTGCCCAGGGGCGCAGGGAGCTCCTGCAAGAGCAAGACTGGGCACCAACCAGCTGAGGCATCCCAGGGGCAATCTCGCTGTGGCCCCAAGATGGGTCTCGCGGTCCACCCTGCCTTCCACTCCCGTCCTCTCCTGCTGGCAGCTACCGCCATGGCTCCCCTGCCTTCCCTGCCCCACTGGGAGCCCGTGGGTGCGTTCAGCGGGTGCCCCTCCCCCCCGACCCGGTTTTGACTGCCCGCTGGGTTCCTGGTGTGAACAGCGGCTCCCAATTTAGCTGTCACTGCCAGGTGGGTGGCTCTAGAAGGATCCGCACTCCCTGCAGGGGCGGGGGAGGGGCGTGAAGCCACAGCCGATGCTTGGGCACAGCCCAGCGACCCCCGCCTTCCGGAGCTCTGCCCCTGCACCAGATTTGGGCCTTCAGGGACCAGAAGCCTCCTACTCCTCCCCAGCCCCACCCAGCCGGCCTCCCCAGAGAGAGGCCACCAACTCGGTTGTGCCCACTGAGAGAAGACCCTGAGCCCACCTGCTGGCAAACACAAGTGGCCCAAGCTCATCTCAAGGTCCAGGAGCCCTGGGGGCTTACCCCTTCCTCTGGGCACCAGGAGGAGTGGTGGACCAGGGGTCCAGGTGCCAGCTCTGGGTGTCCCACTTGGCCGAGTCTCCTTTCATCTCCTTTCAGCCTCCCATCCTGGAGACGGGCCACCAGGGATCCAGTCCAGGGGTGGGGGAGGCAGAGGTAAGGGCCATCACTATGCAATGCACACGCCCCATTGATAGCCCCCAGCACTCTCTGAGAAGTAGGAGGTGCACAGAGCCCATCAGGGGGCGTGCCCAGTGCTGCACAATCCAGGATGCCATTCTGTGGGAGGAGGCCCTTGCTAGTGCAGAGGTCAGAGGCATTTGGACATGGGCAGGCACAGTGGGATTCTTGGGGCCGCTGCCAGGGTTTGGGCTGTCGGTCCCTTCATTGCGCCAGCCCCCCTTGCTGCTGCGTGTGGCTTTGATGAATAAGAGATGAGGAAGCAGATTAATTATGGCTTAATATGCACCAAAGTTGGGCACAGGGATTCCTAGGGATGGGAGTCCTCGGGGTGCAGAGCTGATGGGGGAAGGCCAGGACACCCTCTGCAGCCCCAGGGGTGGGGGATGGTGAGATGTTTCTGGAGGAAGCAGAGGCTGTGGGCAAAGAGAGGGCTAAAGGGGCTGCCAATATGTGGGTCCCCCTGGGCTCCCCAGACCTCCTTCTCCTGTCTGGAAAATGGGTGGTGGTAGTAGTGTCTACACTGCAGGACTGAATGGGGTGACTCACTCAGCAGGCCTGGCACAGAGTCGTCTCGGGCCTTGGGCATGCAGCCGCCCTCCGTGGTGAGAGCAGATGGCAGGCCGGCGCCCCCCAGCTCCCTGGCACCAGGACCACATCCCCAGCCGCCCACTCAGAGTGCAGGGAAGGGTCGGTCACATTGGCACGCTTGGGCGGCAGGCATGAGCTTGCCGCATGACCTTCGAGCTTTCTTCCTGGTCTCTCCTTGTGCTGGCCCAGAGTGGCCCGGAATGTGTGAAGCAAAGACCCAGCTTCCTTCTGCCCCATCCCTCCCCAGAAGGCACTAAGGCCCTGGATGTCCATGGGGACCACACAGGCATGCCAAGCAAAGCCATGGCATGCCTGTCTCTCCAGGCAGAAGATGACCCTCCCCAAGCCCCAGGAAGCAGTGACCTTCCAAGGAGGCTGAACGGTATCCCTGCCGGCCCAGGACCGGCCACCTCAAAAGGTCCCCTCACCTCAAGCTGCCTTCTATGGGCAGGCCTGGAGTTTCGAGTGAAAACCCTGCATGATCTTCTCAGGGTACAGGAGTTGTGAACAAAGGAGGGATGGTGACCAGCTGACCACGCCCAGAGGCATTAGCATCTGCCTTAGGCATTAGCACATGCTGTACCAAGCTCAGAGTGGCCAAGGGGCTGGGCCAAGGTCACACAGTGGGCAGGGCCCTTATGACTGGCACACTGGTGGTGGAGGCTGAGCCCAGGTTAGGGGTGGGGGTGGGAGGTAAGGCAGCCCCTGGCCTCACTGGAGGGGGTGGGTGGGCTGGGCAAACTAGCAAAGGATGTGCCCTACACAGTGGGTGTGGGGTGGGGAAGGATTCAGGCAGATGCCTGTGTGGCCCTGCTGGCCCAGCCCAGGCAGGGTGTGACAGGTCTGCCCGGCCCTGAGGGCACAGCTGTCTGCAGGCTCCAGCTCACTCCTGATCCCCAGGGCCACATGTCCAGAAAGCCTGGGAGCTCGGATCAGCTGGGCACAGATGGCCTGTCCTCCCAGCACCCCTGCTGGGGCTTCCTAGGAACTGGTTGGTGTAGACTCTGGGAAGCAGACAGCCAGGCTTTGCCCACCGGGTCCCTGGCTCCTCCCACGAGGCCACTCCATAGAACTGGCTGTGCCCCTTGGCCAGGGGCTTCAGCCCCTGTCAAGCCCTCCCCACTGGCCCCTCACCAGCCATCAGCTGCCCTCCTCCCTTGCCCGTTGGGCCCTGAGGGGGTGATGGCTCCACAGTCACCTGCCCAGAGAGTGCACCACTCCCCATGCTGCCCCGCACCTGGCTACACCCTGAAAAATGTGCCTTACCAAACCCTCCCCCGTGCCCAGCCTGAGAAGCGGGCCGTGCCTTGCTGGCAGCAGACCGACCAGCTGCCTAGCCCTGCTCAACTCTGCCTCTGCACCCCCATAACTCCCTATCAGCGCTGGCCGGCACCTAGCCATCCCAGCCCAGCACCTGGCCGAGCTTCCAGAGGGGAGGGCGCTGGCCAAGGTGCTGACCGAGGTGTCGGACACAATAAACCAGCCCTGCCCCCAGCCCTGCTCCCATGGCACAGACCTGTGAGAAGGTAGAGGCCCAAGTCCCAGCCCAGAGCGACCTGGAACAGCCAAGCTTGGTGACTGGAGAGGGTTCTGGTGCCAGAAGCCTCCAAGGCAGCCCTGGCTCCCCATTTCCTCCCATGCCCATCCCATGACCCTGAATGGTCACTTCAGCTGCTGCAAGAGGGGTGGGAGGGGCTTTAAACCTATGAGAGAGGGGTGTGGCCACAATCTTCAGCTGTGGTGGGCCACTCTGGGTCACTGATAATTGAAGCGATGTCTGTGCAGTAAGCACAGAAGTGTCCTCTCAAGGCCTCTCTGCAAGCACAGAGCAGCCTGAGTGGAGGCTGGTCCACCCCAGCGCTGTCCTCAGACTGATGGCCAGTGCCACGTGACTGGTCTGAGGGTCTGATACATCCCTGTGGTGAGAGCTCAGTTCCTATTCTGGGGGGTGCTGTGTGCAGGGACCTTGGAGGGACCTTGTTAGGGGGTCAGGTCTCAGCCTCCCACTGGCTCTGTGAGCTTCACCTGAGGTTTCCCATCTGTGCAATGATGACGACGTCTTGATGTGTTTGTGGGAGGACCTGCTGAGCCACCGCAGGGGCTGAGCCGGTGGCACTCGGCAGCCAGCACCCCCTGGAGAGGTGGCAGTGTGTGCACAGCCCACCCCTTCAGGAGGCCAAGGGGCAGAGTGGCTGGGGGTGTCTGGGCCCCCCACCTCACCTTCTGTGTGGCTGGGAATGGCATGCACTCCACAATGCCCTGGAAAGCCTCGGCTGGGACAAGGGTGACAGGGATAAAGCAGGTCAAGGTGTGATGAGGGCCACAGAGCGGCAGCCAGAGGCGTGTGGGCAGTGCAGCCTCCACACCGGGCAGAGTGCCGCCCAGCATGGCTCCACCCTGAGAAGCTGCCTGCCACTGGGCTGAGATGGGAGCACTGGGGCTCTGGGAGGTCCTCACTTCCTCTGGACAAGGCAGGCAGGCCAGCAGCTCTGGGCCCAGCTCATTTCCCTCAGGGCTACCTCCACAGCCAGGGGCACGCAGAGAGCACAGGGCTGCCAGTCACCAGGGCTCACTGCTTCATATCCATGGACCTGGGCTCTGAGGGGGGTCACCAAGGCCTCACGCTGGCCCACTCTGTCCTTGAGTCAGGGTCCTACAGACTGACGCCAGGTTGGCCTGCAAGACCCTCATCTGCATGTTCCTCTCAGGTAGGGTAGGCTTGGGGAGGACCCAGCCCGGCTGAGCTGACTCCTGGTGTTCCTCCAGGTGCAGGGGCAGCCCGACAGTTAACTGAAGACCTCGGGATGCCCTTAGGATCTCATCAGTGAGGCCCGGTGGGTGCCCCGAGCAGGAGACAGAGAAGGGACACCTGCACCCCTGTGTGTGTGCGGGGGGGGGGGTCACTGGGTTCTCTGGCCCCATGGCCGCCCGGCAGGGGCTGGCTTGGTGGGGGGTGGTGGGATACTAAGCAGGTGGCCTCAGGGAGCGTCTTCTGGGTTTGGAGCCCCCATACCGCAGGTGGGAAGAGGTGGGGGACCCCTGCAGGGTTATGGGTAACATCAGGCCTGGGTCCCCTCCCTGCGATGGTGCAGAGAGGGCCACGAAGGCCGAGGAGGGCCCCCCAGTACTCTCTTAAGCCTTGAGCCTGTTTCTCACTGAAAAATGGGGGCGATCGTGCTCCAGGAAGGAGCTTCTGTGCAGGGGGCGGGGGACTGATGGGTTTCGTGAGGCCAGGAAGGGACTGGATCAGGCAGAAGCCCTCCCCAGGCCTGGGGACAAAGCCCTTGCCTGTTTGGGGACCGGGCCAACCTAGGCGCCACACCCCGGCCCGCTCCGGCCCGGGCCGCCAAACCCACAGCCGCCTGCAGGGGCCGCCGCCTCTTCAGGAATGCGCCGCCTTTGTCTGGGGCCGCGCGGCGCCGGAGCACCGTGGGGCTGAGCGCCTCCTGCGGCCCGGCCTGCACGCCCCGGTCTGCCGCGCCGCCCACGCCCCCACCCCGGCCCGCGCCCCTCAGCCCGCGCCCGCGCCCGCGCCCGCGCCCGCGCCCGCGCCCAGGTGAGCGCCCCGCCCGCCGCGAGGCCCCGCCCCGGCCCGCCCCCGCCCCGCCCCGGCCGGCTGAGGGACCGGGCGGATTCCTCGCGCGTCAAACCACCTGATCCCATAAAACATTCATCCTCCCGGCCCGCGCCGCGAGCGCCCCGCCAGTCCGCGCCGCCGCCGCCCTCGCCCCGCGCGCCCTGCGCGCCCGTGGCCCGAGCCCAGCCCGAGCCGGGCGGAGCGGAGCGCGCCGAGCCTCGTCCCGCGGCCGGGCCGGGGCCGGGCCGAAGCGGCGGCGCCTGGATGCGGACCCGGCCGCGGGGAGACGGGCGCCCGCCCCGAAGCGACTTTCGGTCCCCGACGCGCCCCGCCCGACCCCTACGATGAAGAGGGCGTCCGCCGGAGGTGAGTGTCCGCGCGGCGCCCGAGCCCGGCCGGCCGGGGGGCGCGGAAGGGGGCGGCTCACCCCCTCCCCGGAGCCGCAGGGCCCGTCCCGGGCTGCCGAGGCCGGGGAAGCGTCGCCGGGCGGCCGGGAGGGCCACCGCAGTGCCGCGCCAGGCTGGGGCCGCGGGCGCCCCGGCCCCGGGAGGGCGGAGCCGGAGGCAGCTGGAAAAGTTGCTGCTTCCCGGGAAAGTTGACGGCGACGGCGGGGCCGGAGGTGGCGGTCCGGGGGTCCCCGACGCGGCGCCAGGTCCCGGGTGGGGGCCGCGGGCTGGAAGGGCGGGGTCCAGCCTCGGAGCGCCCCGGCCACGAAGGGGTTAACGATCGGGTTTTTGCAGAAACGTGGGTACCGAGGGTGGGTGGGGGTGTCGGGCCGCCTCCGCCCCTGCCTCGCGGACTGGGCTCAGAACCTCCTGTGTCTCTGAGGTCAGGCCGCAGTGGGATGAATGGGGGCGTTGGCGGCAGTAGAGGGCGTGGGGGACAGGGTTGCCCCAGCGCTTCCACCAGGGCGAGCGGTGAGAGGAGGCAGCTATGCCCCGCCATCCGCAGCCCGAGAGACATTGACAGGCTTGGCTGGGGGAGTCAGGGGCGGTGGGGCAATCGGCAGCCCGTCCCTGGCAGTCCTTGTGCGACTCCTCCCCGCCACCGAGTGTGAGGTCCCGCAGTGGGGGCAAGGGAGGGTGGGCTCCATGTGAGTTGGGCATGCCCTGCCTGGAGGGTGCTCCCCAGGTGCCCACCCAGGCTGCCCTGCTGATGTCCACGGTGCCGCAGGCTGCACACACGTTTCCTTGCACGTGCACGTGCCTGCACGGACTGCACACTTGCACACCGCTGGTGCACATGCATGCCAGCACCGCTCCCGTGTGCACATGCACAAACACTGGGTGCACACACGGACTCTGAGGGTGCATATCTGTGTCCTCGCCCTCGCCTGCACGCCCACGGCCACACATGCATGCACGCGGCATCCCTGCTGTGGTCTCCACGGGTGGCACATGCTGGGGCCCCTTTCGCAAGACCCACTCCCGCACCCACATGCCCATGTGTTGAGTGGGGAGGCTAGGCCCACCTGCCTGCCTCTGTGTCCTGGGGTTCTCCCCGTCGGTGTGTGTGTGTGCATGTGTGTAACTTGGTATGCGTCTGCACGTGTGTCTGTGCGCGTGATCATGTGTGCCTGGGGCACATAGGCGTATGTCTCTTTGCCTCTGGGGTGTGGGTACCCTTTGTGTGCCTAGGTGGGTTGTGGCCTAATCTGGAGCAGAGGCCCTGGAACTTGTGTTGGGCGTTTGATGAATGCCCGCAGCCCAGGGTGTGAGGGGCAGGGTCTCCCAGCCACTCCCCACCCACCAGGGCTGAGGCAGTGATAGGCAATGGTGGGCTGGAAACTGCCTGGGCAGGGAAGACCCATTTCAAGCCATGAGGTCAACACCGTGGCCAACAGGCCAGACCCTGGGCACGCTTGGCGGCCACTGCAGCTTGGCTGACTGGAGCACATGACCCAGCGTGACTGCAGAGCCGCCCTGCCTCCAGTGCCTCAGTTTCTCCATGGTGAGGACCTTCTTGGTGAGGGGTTCTGTGGTGGGCCCCCCGCCTCAGGTGTTGTGTAGGGTGCTGAGCGGATGGATGCCGTGCTGCATGATGAGCAAGGGTGGCCCACTAGCACTGTGGCAGGGGCCCTGGGCTGGGGCTCGGAGTGGCCAGCCACACCTCCTGCTCCCCTGGTCGCTACCAGTGGCCCATCTGTAGAGCAGGGACCAGCAGGTCATCCTTGTAGGTTGTGTGAGGGTGAAACATACCAGCAGAGGGGCGGCTGCAGCAGTGGGGCTGGCCAGTCTCTTCTTCTAAGCCTCAGTCTTCCCATCTATAAAGGGGGTACTGTTCCCCACTCTGCTCCATTAAGGTGAGGAGGAAGGTAGCTCCATGCCAGGGGTGGGAATGGGTGGCCATCAGCACCTGGCAGAGGGGCACATGCAGGGCCTGCCATGGCAGAATCATGGCCTGGATTTGGGTCCTGGCTCAGCCACCTGCTGGCGGTGTGACCTTGGGTGTGATAGGTCACCTCTGCCTCAGTCATCTTCACCTGCCACATGGGTCCACGTCAGGGATTATCGGGGCACTTCCAGGTTGAGGCCGGGTGGAGTTGGCCTAACCTTCCCCGTGGAGTTCTGACTCCAGTGGTTCTGCCCTCAGAATGCCCAGAACACCTCCCCACACCCCCTCGCAGCAGAGTCCTCCTGGGACCTTTGCACTGCCAGCTGGGCCCCTCACCCCATCCATTTGCAGAAGGGACGATAAACGCCCCTAGTCAGGCAACTCAGGCCACAGGTGGGTGGAGGGGGGGCAAGGCAAGGATGCTGCCCAGCTTGGGAGACACCCCCGTAGTACCTTCACTCCCTCCCTGCCCTCCCCTTGTTCCTCACCTGGGGGAGCTATGGAACCCCTGAACCTCAGTTTCCCTGTGCCGGGGTCCTTCCACTGGGACTGGCAGAAATGTAGGTTTGCCTGTGCTCCAGTCAGCCAAGCTGCAGTGGCCGCCAAGCGTGCCCAGGGTCTGGCCTGTTGGCCACGGTGTTGACCTCATGGCTTGAAGTGGGTCTTCTCTGCCCAGGCAGTTTCCAGAGGGTCTCCGAAAGCCAGAGGGCTTGTGGAGGGTCCATGGAGGACACTCCCACAGGGGCCGGGACCCTTGAAGGTGGGGGTAGGTCCTGCTGTTCTCAGTGGCTGGGGACTGGCCCACAGCACGTGGAGGGGCTGGGATTTGTTTGCTGTTGCTGTGAGTGACAGGTGGGCTGTGAAGGCCAGGGTGTGTGGGACGGTGTCTGCCCCCTCCCTCTGCCCAGGGACGGTGCAGCTGCCCAGCACTGCCCCTCCTTGTCTCTGCCCCGGCCTTGAATTCATGCTTTGTGGCACAGACAGCCATGTGCAGCTGGTGCAGCACCAGGAGGGTCCAGCTGGTGAGGCCAGGACGGGCAGGAGGCCGAGGAGCCCTCCTGCTGTCCTGGGCCTGTGGCCCGGAACGTCTCCCTGGGAGCCTCAGTCTGTGCACCTGGGAAAGGGGTCAAGAGCAGGAAGCACAGGGGGAGTTCCAAGATGACCTGGAAATGAGCAAATGTGTGTGTGAGCCAGGAGCCCCGCCCTGCCCTGGCACAGGGTTAGTGAGGACCCCTGACACTTGGCTACTGACTGATCAATGAGGTTCATGCTGTCCCGCCCCCATTCTGGTGAGCCCTGACCTCTGACCCCCACGCTGGCCTGCCTGACCCTCTGCAGCCACCCTGGGCATGGGCCTCGGGGTCTGCAGGAGCTGGCCTGGCCGCCCGCTGCCTCTGCAGCTATGCTGATGCCTTCTCAGGGCCCTCTCTGTACCCCTCAGTGGCCCTGCTCTGCCGCCTGGCTGCACCCAGGCCAAGGTCACCGGCACCCTCCTCAAAGCCAAATCCCAGACGATGCACTTGCCCCAACCATCCGTTCACTTTCTCATTTGTTCATTCATTCATTCGTTCCTGGCCTGTCAGAGTCTCATCTGAGCCAGGCAAATCAAGGGGTGTGATCCTTGGCGTCATGAATCTCTAGGATTAAATACTTTAAAGGAGAGGAGGTCACAGAGTGGCCGGAGGAAGCCCCACCGGAGTGGCGGGCATGCTGTCCCACCCCACAAATCTCCCTGCACTGTCCCTTGGGGCCCAGCTGGGTCCCCCCACACCAGGTGCTGCTGTTTCTTCTTTTATCACTCTATTTTAAACATTTTGCACATCGGGAACTATTCTTGTGCCTCACGGGTTTACTGGTGTGTGTGGAATCCCTTCCTGAGAATGCACCATCATTTATTTATCCAGACCTGCACTGGCCCCCTGCACTGCCTGCAGCCACGGAGCTGGGCACCCAGAAACGCAGTTCTGTACAACCCTCCCCACCATGTCCTCAGCTGGCACCCGCCAGGTCCGGGGGCTGGTCACACGTGCCC
Source organism: Cacajao melanocephalus (assembly GCA_963573385.1). Lineage (NCBI taxonomy): Eukaryota > Metazoa > Chordata > Mammalia > Primates > Pitheciidae > Cacajao > Cacajao melanocephalus. Next base: position 11,603 of record CAUYLG010021615.1, on the reverse strand, counting down.
CTCCCTTGATGCTTGGGCTGATTTCAGGGGACTCGGCAGCAGGGCCAGATGCCCCCTACTCCTAGCCCACTGAGGCCTTTGACAACCATGGGCCAGCCGGGTGGGTGATGGGGAGTGAGTAAGGTCTGTTTCCGGCCGTCAGCTCTCTGGACGGCCATTTGTGCAGTGGTGCCTTGGGGCGGCCGCTCCCCTGCCTCTTTCACACAGCGTCTGGTCTTGCCCACTATTGCCTGTGGGGCCTCTTTTGCGGAGCAGCGCGGCATGAGGTGATGCTGGCACCGTCCCGCAGCTGTGTCCTGTCTGATGCAGGTGGCCCACGGCAGCCAGACCCAGGAGGTGGAGCAGAAAGGCAAGGGTGTTGGCATATCTCAAGAGTGGCTTTAGGAGGGGCTGAGTGGGCACAGGCCAGGGTCCCCATGTAGGTCCACACAGGCCTGGAAGGCGGTGAGCCCCGTTCAGGACTCTGGTACACGGAGCCGGGCTGATCTGGGAGTGGGTGTCAGGCGCCCGCCTCACTCAGAGCAGCCTGACCTGGGCCCCCGGGTGCCTCCTGGCTCTCCAGTAGGCACCCTGGTATTCTTAGCTGTCTGTCACGGGTCACGGTCTATGGAGTTGAAGTTCTTTGGAATGTTGGTGGGTTTCACATAAAGGCTTTGTGGTCAAATGTGAGACCTGCTGGATTAAATGGTGCTGATGGCGCTCCTTTCCTACAGGGTGTCTTGGGGCCTGTTTTAGGGGGGCAGCGCCTTCTCTGAGAGGCACCCTTATGCGATGCACCTCAGGGCCTGGTGTGCCCAGGAACTCGTTTTGGGAAACAGTGGTTGAGGTGCCTTGGAGGACCAGAGGAGGAGACCTGTGGGCCCCCAACAAGGGCCCCAGGATGGATGGGCCCTGCCACACAACGACCGCACCCACGGGGCACCCAGTGGGTGGAGGGACCACTGCTTCTCCCAGCAGTTTGAGGCGATGTGCAAATTTAACCTTTGGATTTATGACTCTATTTCTTGCAGCAAATGTCACGGGAAATGTCAGGCCGAGGCTGGGTGAGCGGCCCGTCGAGGAAGGGGGTAGGGCTAAGCAGGCTGGAGTGTCGAGGAGGGGCTCAGGCCAGGGAGGGCTCCAGGCCCCTCACCTCCTCCTGGGAGCCTTCCTGGATTGTCCCTTGCTTGCCTGGATCCCCAGCACCGTGTCCTCAGTTTGTCCCGGCTATCACGACCTTGTTGAGATGTTGCCTTTATTTGCCTTCTGCCAGGGCTCAGATGAGGCCAGCTTGGGGACATGTCAGAAGTCCCACCTTCCCCAAGGCTGGGCAGCCGTGAGATCAGCTTGTGCAGTGCCGGCTTGCTGTGTGACCTTGGGCAGCTCCGCCCTTCCTGGTCACTGTGGGCCTCATCTGCAGTCCACGGCTGGTGGCCAGAAGTGGTGTTCCCAGCTCAGGGCCCTCAAGAGTAGGAAAACAACTAGAGTCAGCGTGGGGGCGGTGGGGCTCTGGAGGAAGGGGGTGGGGGCTGAGTGCAGGGCTGGGGTTGCAGAGGGCTGGTCCTTGGTGGTCCCAGGGCCTAGAGCAGACCCTGCACACAGTAGGTGCTCAGTAAAGAGCAAAAGGCAGTGCGCGGATGTGGGAGGTGGAGGTAGATTCCAGCTGGGAGTCCACAGTCCCCAGTTACCTGCCCCCCTCCTCCGCCACCTGCCAGATGTCATCATTCCAAGGCCCCAGGCTGTCCTGTCACCAGCTCTGCCCTGCCTCCCAGGTCTGGGCGGGTCAAGGAATGGTGACTGTCCCCTGCCGCGTGCCAGGCCTGTGCCCCAGCAGCTCGGCATCTCTCCTGCACACACAGCTTCCCCCACGGCACACCTGGGCCTCCACATCCAGCCTGTCTGCTAGTGTCACGTCCTCCGTACCCAGCATCCAAGCCTGGAGTACCAGCCTCTTCCGTCTACCTGTCCCCAAAGGCAAAATCGGTGTCAAACCTGCACCCTCTATCCCAGTCCATCCCCTTTACTCCTCACTGAGGGCGGGCCTCAGACCTGGCCTCCATCCCTGGCCTGTGGCCACAGCCAGCCCCGGCTCCCTGCCTGCCATCTCATCCAAGTGCTTCCCTAAGACGTTTCCAGCCAGGCGCTGCCTGCCTAACCTCCCCCATGGCTGTCCCTAGATGAAGCCTTGGGCCCTTCGTTCTCAGGGCCTGGGCTAGAGGGTCTCACGTAGGAACCCTCTTTTCCATCCTCTCTGGGGAAGCCCCTGTCCCTAGACCCCAGTGCCTGGTACCTGTGCCTCCCCCTCTCCACATCGCCTGAGGAGCTCAGGCCTAGCTTGAGGGTGCAGAACGCCATGAAGGGTGAGGCAGCCACACTGGCAGTGGGGGAGGGCCCAGGTGCCAGTGAGGAGGAGCCTTTGCACCTTCGTGGGCAGTGCCTGGTGTCCGTCTGTCTCTGGGTCAGCTCCGGGAGACCCCAGGGCTGGTGGCTTTCCAGGCTGGCTGTCGGGTGCAGGTCAGTTGGCCCAGATGGCTGCACAGGGTTGCTCTGTTTCCCCGGGAGAGCCACCTGCCCTCTGAGCCTCCTTTGCCTGCACGTGGCTATCGTGAAGCTGGAGCGGTGGTGAGTGAGCACTGCCCACAGGGCCTGGCCGTAGTGGAACCTTGATTTGGGCAAGCTGGAGGTTCCTAGCTGTGGAAATCGAGACTGGTGATGGGGCTGTGGGGCCTCCTGGGCAGGGGTGGCGGGGCCTTCACCCCTGTCCTGCCCTGGGGGGTCCAGGCTGGACCCTGGCCGGCCTGTGTGGCCAGTGAGGACAGGCATGTGCGCCCTGCTGTACTGCCTGGAGCTGGAGCCTCTGCGGAATCCTAGGGGTACAGAGAAGGAACTGCTGTCTGGGGCTGCCCCTTCCCATCGGTCCTTCTGCCATGAGGGTCCTTGTAGGATGTCCTGAGAGACACATTAGTTCATGCCAGGGGAGCCCAAGTGACAGTGGGGCTGAGGGAAGGGAGGCCTTGTCCCTGCCTGGTCCTTGGGCAGAGTCCTCTGTGGTGGCAGGGCAGGGTGGGACTGGGCAGTGGGAGTGTGGCCACCTGTCTCTGGGCACGGCCCCCAGCCCAGAAGCCCCTTCCACCCACTTGGGGAACTCATTTGCCCGCACCTGGCCAGCTACCAGCATGGCTGTGGAGGGAGGGCTGAGGAGCTGGCCCAAGGTCACTCGGGATGTGCCACGCTGGAGTTCCTGCCCCCACCTGCCTCCAAGCATGCCACCAGGAACCTGGGAGTCGGCCCTGGCGCCCCCTCCTTTGGGGAGCCCAGCCAAGTTCCCTCCCACGCACTCTCCACGGGAGTCTCCGCTTCCCTCCCGGCTCTCCCTGGACATCCAGGCCCCCTTTCAGGGAGCATGGAGCTGGCCGGCCACCGCCTTGCCCAGCCCCAGGGCCTCCTCAGGACCTCCCGAGGGATGAGGCTGTATGAGGTGGTACCCCATGAGCCCAGCAAGGATTGGCTTCTCGGGGTTCCCTTTGGGGCTACAGATGAGCCCACCAGGGCCAGTGAGACAGCAGCAGGACTGCCATGGTTCCCTCAGCTGGGCACATCCCCTGCCCTACCTGCTGGGGCCATGGGGGGCTGTGGTGTGAGTGTGGCCTGGCAGGTGAACCTCAAGTGTCCCCTGGGGTGGGCCCTCCCCTCCTCATCCTTGGTGCGGTTTCCGGCACCGAGGTGTACTCCCAGGGGACCCTGGGCTCATCCTCGATGCAGGGAAGGCCCCCAGGAGTCACTTGCTTCTGCCTTCATTGTTTTAGCAAATTCTTCCTGGCCTCAGTTCCAAGACAGTCCTGTGCTGGCGGCAGGGACCTCGAGATTCTTGACACGCTCTACCCCAAGACCCCCAGATTCCAGGGAGACATGCGGAAGCCCACAAGGTCCCTAGGAGTGCCAGCGGGGTGGGGTTGAGGACTCTGAGCCTCCCGCATTAAATGCTCATGGAGGCCACACTGGCCCCAGGTCTGAAAGAGGAGCTGGAGCTGCTGGCCTGGGGGCTGGGGGAGCTCCAGTGTCCCCTAGTGGAAGCCAAGCGGCTGCAGGACAGCCCACGGCCAGTGTGAGATGGTTGGGGGGCTCTGGTTTGGGGGAGGGCAGGTGAAGAACTTGTGGGTCCGGAGGGGAGTGGAGGGAGGGTGGAGGCTGCGGAGGTGGACGGCAGGGCGAGCCCCACTCGGCCCCAGCGGGAGGCTGCCTGCGGCTCTGGTGCTCCTGCGGCCTGACACGTGGCCCCTGCACACCCGGCCGCGTCCAGGCTGTCTTTCATCTCCCTGCCTTGGCCCCAATTTATGTCAGGCAGAGGCTGACACAGGGACAGGTGTGACAAGTGTCTGGCTTCCTATTTGAAAATTGGCAAAAGGAAAACTCTCCCCATAAAGATATTCTATCTACATACCTCCTGGATGTCACCGCGAGGACCCGTCACAGCCGAGACAGATGGCGGCCCTAATGGACTCCGTTCTTCACTTGCTACTGGAGCGGAGGCTCGTCCCCTGGGGTGGCCTGAGGCAGATGATGGGTGGTGGGTGGGGCACCAACTCCCGGTGAGCCCTCCCCTATGCCCTGGCCTGCCCCCAACCCTGACCTGCCCACCAGGGCCTCTGTCACCACCAGGGACTCCAGGGGCAGGTGACCTGGACACCTGAGGCCCCAGTGGTTCAGCGCCTCCACCCTCCTGGCTGAGAAACAGTGCACGCTGGACCCCAGGCTTGGCACATGTCAGGACCGTTCCCACTCCCCCTTCCTGGCTGAGGTATCACTTCCTTCAGGAAGCCACCCCAACCACCCCACCCGAAGGTGCCGCTAGTGTCCCCTGCAGGCAGAGCCCTCCAGGAGGCAGGGTGCTCAGGATCCCCTGGCCCCCAGATCGCAGGGAGCTTGATGTGGCAGGACGGTCTCCATCACTGCCTCCGGCTCTCGAGGTGATGAGGACCCTGGGGCCAGGGGAGTCACAGGTTACTCTCTGGTGAATTGAGGGGAGGGAGGGGCTGCAGTCCTGTGCAGCCCCTGTGGCTCACTTTCTGCCTGGGGGTCCACCGTGTTCACCATCCCCACTTGCATGGGGCTACCCCAGGCCCAGGGCGAGGTCAAGACCCACCCAGCCTGTCACTCATGCTCGCCAAGCTGGTGCCCCTCCCTGCCTGAGTACTCCATGTGCAGGAGTTTATGGGCCATTACCCGGCCAGGCTCCCATGGTGGCCCTACTGGGTCTGAGGATGGACACCTGGGCCAACATGGTGGTGCGGATGAGGAAGGGATTGGGGAAGGGGCCAGCCTCCTCGGGGGTGGCAGGGGTGGGCCTGGGGGAGAAAAGGCCCCGGAGGGAGTGTGTCCGGGAATAGGGCAGGGCATTCTGGAGGGGGAGCTCCTTGAGCAAAGGCCAGCAGGGACGACGATCCTTGGAGCAGCAGAGCCCTGCGCGGTGCTGGCTTCAGCCTGGGGGTCAGGGCCAGGTAGGATGCCAGCAGAGCCCTTCCCAGCTGCAACTTGGCCTTGGAGCTGAGCTTTTCTTCTCTGTAGGGTGGGGATGGTAGTCCCTCTGGGGGTGATGTAAGAAGGTCCTCCAGGGAGAGGCCAAGAGGCCAAGACCTCCAGGGGGATGGTGAACACAGTGGACCCCCAGGCAGAATGGGGCTGCCCCATTCTGGGTGGGTGGATCAGGCATTTCCTGTGCACCCACCATAAGCCGTGTGCCACCCCCGCCATGAGGTGGGCCTTGTTATCTCCATTTCCAGCTGAGGGAACCAGTTCTGAGAGGTTGGGGGGCCTGCCTGAGACTCCCCAGGCAAAGCCAGGGCCCCAGCCCCTGGCCTGTTTGCAGGACTGCCCTGCAGGGCCGATCGCGATGGGCAGGGACCCCGGGGCATGGGGACTCATGGAGGGGGCTCCTGCCACCTGCAAGACGGGCTCACCCACCCTTCCACCTGTCCCAGTGTCAGCATGAGACCAAACAGAACAAACGAAAAACACCCTTGATTTTCTGAGGTCATGTTCGTTGTAGAAAATCTAGAAAAATACACCAAAGTTTTAAGAAGTTGTGTTAGTCTGATCAGGCTGCCATGACAAAATACAATAGACAAGGTGTCCTAAACACCAGAAGTGTATTTCCTGAGAGTTCTGGAGGCTGTAAGTCTGAGAGCAGCATGGGCGGGTTCTGGTGGGGGTTCCCTTCCTGGCTTGGGGGAAGGAAGGGTGGAGAGAGAGGAGGGCACGCGTTTTCTGGGGTCTCTTTCTCTTCCAGGCCACTCATACCATGGTGAGGGCCCCAGCCTTGTGACCTTATCTAACCCTAATCGTCTCCCAAAGGCCCCACTTCCAAATACTATCGCACTGGGGGTTCGGGCTTCAGCTCATGAACATGGGGGAAACGCAGACATTGTAACAGAAGTAAAGCGACTTACAGACAGTGCCCTTGGCACGAGGTGCCGGAGCCATGCCCCCACCCCGGGAGCATCAGTGCCTCATGGGCTGTGGGCCAAGGTTCTCTCCCAGGGCTGGACATCCTGGGGAATGCTGCCTCCAAGCTGCACAACGTCTGCCACTTGCCCTTAGCGATGAGCATTTAGTGCAGTCACATGACAAACGTTTATGGAGCACCTCCTGTATGTGGATCACCAGCCCCTGTGGAGCCCAAACCCCAGGGTGCTTCAAGTGACAGAAAGGCCTGCTAAGCGGGCCAGCGAGGTGTGGAGTGGAACCTGGCAGTAGGTGGAAGGTGGAGGGCACTGAGGAGACCCTGGGTGCGTGCCCACAGAAGCGCCTCACCCAGACCCAGCCCTCCCATTTCTCAGATGAGAAACCTAGCCGAGAGGCACACGTGGTGCTTGAGTAGGGCCATGTGGCTGGGCCTGGGGAAGACCGGGCCTCCAGGCCTGCTGCAGCCAAGATGGGGATTGGAGAAGCAGCCAGTGGAGGAGTGGGCAGGGTGGGGTGGGGCTTCCTGCAGGCCTGGCCTGGGAGGGAGGCCCCAGCTGGCTGGCTGCCCGGTGGGAGGCAAGGTTTTAAATATACATTAACAGAAGAGGTGCTGAGGCCTGGTCCAGGGGGCTGCCCTGAACAGTCTGAGTCCCCGGACCTTTCCCTGTGAGGCTGGGGGATGGGGGCAGGTCTGTTGTAAAATCATCAGGACAATTTTAGGAGAATGGTTTATGCCTTTGAAGATTTGAGAAGCCACTGTTGGGTGGTCTGGGCAGGCCCGGAGACCAGCTAAGTCTTGGGGTGCCCTCTGTGGGATGAAAGGTCAGACTGCCCAGTCTGGGACTTACATGAGGGGATGAGCGCAATGTGGCCTATGCATGGCCGCCTGACCCCTGGTGACCCTGTGTGGTCTTGGGCTTGGGGACCTCTCTGTGCCCTGGGCTCGGTGGAGTGAGTCCCAGACAGACATGCTGAGGCAGTGAGGCTGGACTGCCTGGACTCCCTGAGGGCAGCTGACCCCCTTCCACTGGCCCTACCCAGTGGGGCGGCGCATCAGCCTCAGGAAGTAGCCGAAATACACTGACCTCATTTTCCAAGAGGCAGCAGCACCTGGGCCTCCCACCCTCGTGGGTGAGAAGCCGCCAACAATTTCCATCCCAAATTGATTTCAAATAAGGAAGAGTTATCACACACAATCATATAGGAATAATTTATCACTTGTTAATAAAAGAGCAATTACTTATTCACGTTGCCGCTGCGTGCGTGCCTCGGTTTGGTTGCAGGGACACACTGGGGGCTCTCATAGCAGCTGAGAGAAGCCTGTGTGCATTCAGCCAAGGTCAGCAAGGAGGCCCAGGGCCACCCACCCACCCCAGAGCGAGGCGGCCCCTGCCAGGTGTTGACCGCGCACCCCTACCCCCTGTTCCCGAGGGACCCTGGCCTGGAGTCGGGGCTCGGATCTGTGACAGGGAGGGGATGGGAGCAGGCAGGGGTAAGGGGAAGCTGGGAGTGGGGCTTCCTTGCAGGGTGAGGGCTGGGCGGGGTGGGCAGGCAGGAACTCTGAGGCTGGACGAGGGGAGCAGCTGCCCGGCCTGCAGAGAAGGCCCAAACACAGAGCTGGAATTTTAAGCCAGAAGCTGCCCCTCCAGGTGTCTGGATTGCAGCGTCTCCGGGGTCAAGAGCCCATCGTGTCCTGGGAGACCCAGATGCATCCTCAGCCACCCTTGGCTGAGCAGGGGGCAGCAAAGCAGCCGGGATTCTCCCTGGCCAGACGCCAGCTGCCCCGGGGCTGTGTGTCCAGGTGCTCTGAGCTCTCACCATCCCTCTGTCTCTTCCTGCACCTTGGAGATACCTGCTTCTAACCCACATGTCTCCGCCTTCTGGAAGATACACTTTCTTTTTTCCTTTTTATTTATCTCTGTTGTCTGAGATTTCAGTGCCAAATATGCAGTTGTTTTTAAAACAATAACATTCAGTCAATACTGTATTGCACAGGGTTAGCACCTGCACCCAGCCTCAAAGGCCAGTCTGGAGAATGGGCTCAATCTGCCCCTGCCCCAGTCCTCGGAGGCAGCCACCGTTGCCTGCTCCCTGGCTTTGCCAGAGGTTGCCGTCACATTCCCACTGCTGCTACTCCAGCTCCGTCTCCTCCAGCACACTCCGCAGCATGGCCATCTCGCTGCCGTCAGTTACATTCACAGCGAGTGTTTCCCGACCCAGGTCACACAAATGATCTTCACGATCCTGCCGTGGGGTAGGTGACCTTCCTTCTCCTTCATGGCCTTTTGTTTTTCTAGGGGTTTACAGTTGACCTTTCTTCCCCCATCCACCACCCTCATGGGCTTACTCTTCCCTACATCAGGGCTTCTACTGGGGTCTCATTTTTTCCCCTGGATAAAGATTCACCCCAAGCACTTATCCTGCTGCCCCGGAACATTTCCCTCTACCACCTGTTGAGGTTCCAGTTAATGCTTCCTGGATCCCACGTTTTCTTCTTTCTGGGTTTGCACCTCGTTTTGGCTGAAGCATAAGCCTGACTAACTCTCTGAAGGAGATACGGTGAATCATTCCAGGAGTCTTCCTGTATTTACAAGTATGTTCAAGCTGGATTGTCTCAGTCCAGAATTCCATGTTGAAATTAGTTTCCCCTCAGAGCTATGAAGCTGTTGCAATTTTGTTTCCTGGCATCTAGTGTGCTATGAAGAAGGCCAACCACGTTGCATCTTCTTTTTTGTGTGGTTTTTTGGAGAGTCTCACTCTGTCACCCAGGCTGGAGTGCAGCGGCATGATCATGGCTCACTGTAGCCTCAAACTTCTCGGCTCAAGCAATCCTTTCACCTCAGCCTCCCAGGTAGCTGGGATTACAGGCTTGCATCACCAAGCCCAGCTAATTTTTTAGTTTTTTTTTGTAGAGACAGGATCTCACTGTGTTGCCCAGGCTGGTCTCAAACTCCTGGCCTTAAGCAGTTTTCCCACCTCAGCCTCCCAAAGTGCTGGGATCACCGGCGTGCATCGCTGCACCAGGCAGCATGTTGCATCTTTGTGACCAGCTTCTCCTCCTGGAGCTTCAGGCCTCTCTTGACCCCCAGGGGCCTGAAAGTGCACTGTGAATGCCCAGTAGAGGACTGGGTACTCAGCTTTGGGAAGTTTTCTGATATTATTTCTTTGCTAACTTTTCTCTGTTTTTTGTTTTCTCTTCTGAAACTCCCCTTAGGTGTTCAACCTATATTTGTCTCCTGAATCTCATTCATTTTTTTTTCTCCTTTTGTTTTGCTTTCTGGAAGATTTCTTTGACCTTGTTTTCCAACACTTGTATTGATTTTTTTTTTTAATTTTAGTGATTCTATTTTTAATTTCCAGGCACTCTTTCTTTTTGCCTGATGCCTCCTTGTTCATAGTACCCTGTTCTTGTTTTAAATCGCCTTCTGTGCCTAGGAAGACACAAATTAGATGCTTCTTTTAATTTTTGTCTTTTTCTCACACTACCTGCTTCCTGCAGCGTCGTTCTCCCCCTTTTTCGGCATGGATATGTATTCCAGATGCTGTTGGTCACTGGTTTTCTGGACACTTTTATGAGGGAGGCTGGTTGGCTGCTCTGTTGAGACGTGGCCTGTCTTCTGCCCATCGGCCCCAGGTGCTCCTGGGTGCCAGGCGCTCCTGGGTGCCAGGCGTGGAACCCCTTTCTCTGGGTGTTTCTCCAGGGGAGCAGCCTGCCACTATGCTCCCCACTGCTCACTCTGCATCACCCTCATTTTAGTGGGTCTCTGGAAGGGGAGGAACACATGTTTCTCATGCAGATCCCTGTGTCTAACACATGGTGGGTGAGCAGGGGAGGGGGACCATCAGTGCTGCATGAGAAGCCGCAGCAACTCGGCTGAGCACAGGCCTGGTCTCTCGTGAGATGAATCGGGCTGCATGGGCCTCAGGCCTGTCCTCCAGCCTCCTATCTCTGCTGAGGCTGAGATGGGCAGAAGCATCGAGGAAGTGGCTCCAGGTGGGTTTGTAGCACAGCCTGGCTCCTGCCCCCTCCTCCAGTCCAGACGCAGCCAGGCTCCTGCCTGCCGCATCTCTGTGATAAAGCAGGGCTACTGCCAGGCCAAGCCAGAGTGGCCTTGCAAGACCACTGGAGCAGAGGGGTCCTTGTGGCTCTGAGACACTGTGAGCTGTGCCTTGCCTCCCTGGGATCCTCACCTGAGACAAGGCTGACCCAGGTCCGAATGGCAGGCCTCTAGGGAGGCAGGATGCTGGCCCCGGGGCCCAGGCCTGGGTGGGGGCTGGGTGGAGTTTCTTTCGGGTCCTGGGGGGAGGTGGGTGCTGGCCTCTCGTTGTCCTCACATCACTGGTGTGGGGACAGACTTGGAGGGGGCTGGCAGATTCTCCACCTGCTCTGTGACGGGGTGGAGAGGCTGCATCTGAGCCCAGGGCTGCAAGACCCCAGGGTCCACCCTCAGCCATCCCTGGGAAGGTGGCCTGGGCTGAGGTTGAGGTGCTGTGGGACATTAGGGAGCCCAGAGTGGCTGCCCCTCCTTGCTGTGTCATCTCTGGGGCTCACGGTCTACGCTGGTCTCCTGGGGATGATAATGGTGATAAGGATATTGGTGATGAGGATGGGGGTGGGCAAGGATCTTGGAGCCCCAATTGCGTGCACTGTCTCCCGGCCTCACAAGATGACCAGCAAGGTGCTTGCCTCAGTGCCTCATCTGAGGAGTGCAGTTGACAGTCACCTCGACTGTACTATGGGAGGCTGCAGCACAAAGATGTCATGAAACCTCCAGGAATAAGGATAGGCTATACCTTGGGCTGTCCCAGGAGGCCAGGGGCCCTCATCCCTCACTCCCTGTCCCTTATCCTCTTCCCTTCCCCATCCTTGGGCCAGGCCACACAATAATGTCCCACTGCTCACCTGGGGTTTCCTGTTCTTGTGTAAGGTCAGCCCCAGGCTGCCCTCTATCTAAGGACCTTGCACAGAGCTAGTATGATGGTGGTAATGATGATAGTGATGGTGATGAGGATAATGATGGTGATGAGGATGGTGATGGTGATGATGGTGACAAGGATGAGGATGGTGATGGTGATAGTGATGGTGATGAGGACAAGGATAATGGTGATGATGGTGATGATAGTGATGAGGATGCAGATGGTGATGGTGATGATGAGGATGA